>PVKA01017401.1:0-45848 GCA_004027165.1 Ctenomys sociabilis | reverse complement strand
GTGGATCCAGTTTTGCTTGAGCTGGGGATCAAATCTTGGTCCCCTGGGCCTGATTGAGTTTGCCTAAGTAGGTGCTTTAAACAACTAAGCTCACTGGCAAGACCCCTCTAAGAAACATTAAGAAGTATTGGTTAAGTATAAAAGCTATATATGTATGTATACATATATATAAGAACTATGCTGCAGATAAAGCTGATATTCCATTTCTATTTTATTAAAGGATCTGCGGAGTCTTGGCATTAGATCACCCCTGAAGTCTTTTCTTGTAGAACTCAGAGGTAAATCTTTGGGTCCTGGTTTTTTGTTATTTGGTACATTTTCACTGCAGCCTCAGCCATGCTACCTGTGATTAGATCATTTTCAGGTCTTACATTTTCTTGTCTTACTTTGTAGGGATTCGTAGGCATCTGGTCAATTGAACCATTCCTTGAATTCTTGAATTTATTGAAGGAGAGGTCAGGAATATTTACTCATTGTCTTTCCATGATATCTGCTCATGCTTCTCCATTTTCCATTTCTAATTGAATTAATACAGGTCTTCTCTTTCCCTTATTTAGTGAGATTGCCTAAGATTTTATGTACCTTGTATCTTGTCAATCATCAGTTCTTATTATGTTCTTTTAATCTCAGTTTTATTGTTTTCTCTGATCTTTAAAATTTCCTTATAATTGCCCAGCTTTGGCTGCCCTGCTGGGCATGTGTGGTCAGTGAGACACGCGCTGACATAATGTGCGCTCCAGGAAATCTTATACTCCGAGATCCTCTATGACTCTCTGTCCATCCATGGCCTTTTGCACCTGCTTTCTGCCTGCAAACCGTGGCATGCAAGGACAATTCTTGTTTATATTGGCAGATGGGGAAAAAAAGAGCCTGCTTTGCTCTTGGCTGCCGCAATTGGAAGGCAAGTTTCCAATCAGGACTGCTCTAAAAGTGCGCTGTGTAGGCCTGACTCCTCCACTCAAACAAGACTCCCTGCCTTAATTTGAGCTTCTCAGAGGTCTGTGCCTGGTCTGCGCTCTTCCTGAGGGTCTCTGTGTGGGTGTCAGCCCCAGAGACCTGCAGCTAAGCTGTCCTTTAGTTGTCCTGTAGCTCTTTCTTAAGCACCTGGATTCCTCCCCAGCTCTGGCTGTCCAGGTGGGGGTTACTATGAGAGGGCGGCCCCGCTGTCTTTGCCCTCCCAGCAGCCCTAGCCAGAGCCCATCCCTTCCTCTTTGCTGGGTGCCTAGGCACTGTGCACCTCTGCAGGCTCCATGGGTCAGAGGATATCCTCCCCTCCCTTCCAGAATGCTCTGCTCTGGGCGTTGAGCTCCATTTTCCCAGCCCTGCTGCAGGCTCTGGTATTCCTGTCTGCTCTCTCAGATTCCTGTAGGTCTCCTGCTCTTTCTCTTTGCTGAGGCTTCGTTCACCTTCTGGGTCTTGATTCGAGGTCCTGGAGGCTGTACATTGTTGCTTACTTTAGGATTATGTATTCTGACATAACTACTTTGATGAATTGCTTTAAATTTACTTATTTTATACAATTGATCGAACATTTCCACCACCTGGAGATTATCCTTTTGCCCATGACTTATGACTTCACAATCTTATAGTACTGAGAAATGTTGTGCCTGAATTCCTTAAAACTTTTCATACAAGATAAAGTTTTGACTGAAATGTAAGAGTGGCGGCTCTGATGTTCGGGGAATATTCTGATCAATCATTAGCAAATTTCTGCACAATCATAATTATTAAACAATAAACATAACTTTTGAACATGTTGTTGTTGCAAAGGGAAGCATTGTGCTCTTACATTCATTTATAGCTTTCACAAATATGTATTTTATAACATTCTAAAGTAAAGCAAAACTAAGTCTACTGCATCATATATTTCGAGATGAAGGCTTTTTTCTCCTCTAATACAAGGACATTTGAAGATTCTTGGAGCCCCTTGTCTCCCAAGGCCCCATTCCTGACATTGCTTTGGTGGGAATCATTCCCCATATCCTGTGTTATAACAAGAAGAGTGTGGAGAAAACAAGCACAGGAAGCATAGAGGAGAGCCAGGGTCCTGTCCTGCTGTTACTGTGGAAACAGAGCAGGCGGCCCCTGGAAAGGCCAGGGCAGGAGATGGTGGATGAAATGTGGCCTCCAGTGCTTAGTGTGTACTCAGCTGACCCATCCAGTTTTCAGTGGGGTCTGCTTACCTAATAACAGACACACTGTAAGTCCAGAGGACCTGGATGAGTAGTGGACCTCACAATGTCGTTAAGACTCATTATTTGACTTGGATGAGCAAGTAGTATAACTCTTGACATGATTCAATAAGAGTTTATACCACATCATTATATCAGTAAGATAATATCTGTTTTTCAAGATAAATTCCAAAGGTTTCTTGCTCTGAATGCCACAGAAAATGGGTCAAAATAATATATGAACAAGTAGGTCCCACCACTGGGGCACAGCGAGATGGCAGTTGAGACTGGGCGTGGTGGTGCATGCCTGTAACCCCAGATCTTTGGAGGCTGTGAACAGGTGGAGCACTGCGAGTCTGATCTAGTAGTGAGACCTTAACACCCTGTAGAACCCTTCCCTAGACTATAGAAAAAAAAATTTCCATACATTGACATCCACATCTATTCAACTGTTCAAAAATTAGTCCCCATCAGTTTCTCTTTATAAGGCTTTAGATGGAACATATCCCAGATTTTTCTATTTTTACCCATAATTTAAAATTGAAACATACTGTAACCTTATTTAACAAGTATTTGGTTTACCAAAGTTTCACATTTAATATGTAACATTTCGAGCGGGATGTTTTAGGCAAATTTATAATAAAATATCTCCCAAACTCAATAACAACAAAATGGTTTGCATTAACTAAGAGAAGCTCAATATTTACTCAGCTTAGTCACTAAAATATACATGAGCGAAATGCGTCCCACGCCACATTCCTAGTGAAAAAATCCACACATTAAAGAAAATTAGGGTATCACTTTATATTTTTATGTACAACCAACTTTAGTAAAGAACCTAGAATCCTACAGACTATATTTTATACAATCTGAGGGCCCAATTACAAGAGCCTAGACTACAGTTTAATATCTTTTAAAAGTGGAAAATTTCTTACTTACAAAAAAGTTTATTCTGAAAAATAGGGTAGAGTTCTTTTTTTCAGTACCTGGGATTGAACTCAGCAACTTTCACTTGCCAGTCAAGCATTTTTTCTACTGAGCTACGTTAAAAGGTTGAAGTGTGTAAGCAGCAGTTCCATGGAATGTAAAAAGATTATAATTTGCTTTCATTAAAAAGGAGCACGTTTCAGAAAAAATGGACTGAAGCCTCTATTCAACACTGATAAAAAATGAAATACTGGGGCTGGGGAGATGGTTCAGTAAAATAAGCGCTTCCCTGGTAAGTGCAATCCCTGGTTCTGCCAAAAAAGTAAAAATAAAATAAAACAAAACACTTTGAAATCATGCACAAGTATGGACACTACATTTTAATTGTCACTGTCCTCTTCAAAAATGCAGTTACATTTGCGTTCGTATCGCACGTCAAATTGTTATGGAAGAAAAGGACGTGGTATTTTTATACAATGGATATAAGAATGATAAACTGAAAGCATTAATATTTAAGTGGATGCCAGTTGAAGATATACTCATTAGTGAAATAAACCAGACACACATGTGTATCATATAGTTTCCCTAACAGAAAAACTCAAAAGAAGAAATACAAATACAAATATATAACACAATTAAAAGGAAAGTGAGAACTTGGGGATTAGACAATGAAGAGAGAGCAAGGAAAAAGGCTAGGAAATATGATGGAGGCAAAACCATACATTTATATGTACACGGTGGGTAAGGCAATGGTCCTAAGAATCTTCAGGTTTTTGAAGCTAGCAGTTAATTGGAAGGATTCTCACACTGACTAACTATATATGCTTATACCTGTGAATTACGCAACTGCACTGAAGATGGCAATGTGTAATACTCGGTTCATGCTTCGTGTGCTTGTCATTCTGGTCTTCTGAATACATGCTTCTTTCTTGTCATGGCATGCAGGATGCTGCTGTGCTGTCTTTCAGGTAGATGTTTATTTAAAAAGGAAGGAGGTAATGAATGAAGGCAGGAGACAGGAAAGGGGGTGTTGTGGGACTGTCCTGCTACAATGCTGTGTATGGTTAGATTTCTAAACTTCTGTACAAAAATATGTACTTTTTAATTCTTATTTTTAAATATATTTTAATTTTTTTTCATAGTCTGTAGGGACTTAAAGTTTGACATATCAATACTAGTGAAAAATACCTGCTCCATGTTATGGCTAAGATGTTTGATATTCAGACAGAATGAGGTTAAGCTCAACAGCCTAGGTTATAGGGTAATAATAATAAGCTTCTCTTATGGAGGGTTAACAACCTATGTTTGTAGACCAAAAATTAGAGAATATAGGTCTTTATCCTAGTCTTAACTATCCAGCATAAAAGTATAAAAAGAAAGAATAAAAAGTGAAGCCATATTAATATGCTAAGCCATAAAAGGCACAAGTCAACAACTTCTGACATTGCCAGTCTTATGGACACTGTTTTGGAATATTTTACCGAATTCACACACCTATAATATTTAGATGACAAAATTAAATGAAAATAGAGGATACAAATGAAGAACAATTTTGTATCTGCATATTCAAAATAGTTAGGATAATTGTACAGCTACCTTCTCTTAATTCAATAAATAGAAAGATTTGTTCTAATGGTGTTATAAAGAGGGCATCGTGTCTGTGTCTTGTACAATGAATAACCACTAAGACAACAGTATGCTATGTATTAATTATTGAAACTGTCTTAATAATTTGATTTGAAACTGTCTCATTGCTATTTGTTTCTCAACAAAGTATGGAAAAATAAAAAAAAATAAAAATGCACCATGCCAGGAAGAGGCCCATCCCAGCAACAAAAGAGGGGCTTCTTCTGTGTGCCTCCCCAGCTTGCTCAGAGATGCAGGCTGCTACCCAGATGCACCCAACGGGTAAGACTCAAAAGTTGAAGAAACCTGAGAGATCAAATCCTGAGGTAGAGTTTTATACTTTTTTATTGTTTTATTTTTCTAGGAACGTGTATGGGAGTGAGAGAGGATCTTTCCTGGCCTTGGGGTGTCCAGAAGCTGATTTTGGGCTCACTGTGGGAAGAGGTTGGTCAATATAAAGTCTTAACTTAATTCCTACAACCAAATCAAAATGTGGACATTAAGTATGCTCTGTGCTGTTGGGACAGGATTTAGCTTCCTATTTTGCCTATAGTTTCCTCCTTAACTTACTGCCTACCCTTGAGAACTGTGTCCAGTGTCAAGGCACATGTGGGAAATGGGCGATGCTTGCCCAGGAAGCATTTGCTGTTCACCTTCACTGCCATGCACCAGGCATCTGATGGTAGAATATGCAGCAGCACTAATAAGATTACTAGGCAGAGGGAGGCTAAATCCTGTCCAGAGTCACCTGGTACTGACACCCAGCTCTCTTCTCTTCTGAAGGCCAAGACCCAACCCCATGGAGCTCTTGTGCTGAGCAGATGTGACAGAGCTGTGGGAATGAGATGAGCGACACTGGGATGTCACCCAGACTCTGGCCCTCTGCACTTAAGCCAGAGCTCAGTGCTGGTCCTGGGGGTTCAGTCACTGCTTGACCTCTGCTTCTCTATTGCAGTGCAGTTGACTGACATCCAGTAAGTTTGTAACAGCAAGAGGAAGTCTGGTGCTGCAGCTGCTTATGACACAACTTGGAATGATTTTTCTAATTCATTCATCAACATTGAAATGCTGTCAAAAATGAACCAACACACTATTCTCACATAAGTGGCCAATATTATAGATGTTCAAGCAGTTTCACTATCAGCAAAGATTTTCATAGAAAACATTTTCCAAACAAACATTTTTCTTGAAAAACAATTTTATACTTTGTTTTGCTTGTGTCATAGTTTCATAGTCTTAAAGTTTATTATTATAGCTCATCAGAATAAAGTGCCTGTTTAGGCAAGCTTAGGCAAATGCAGCATCCAGGGTTCAGTCCCCAGCACCACATGCTGCATCAGTCTCATGCCCAGGGTAAAATTTACCACCAGAGTCTGGGCATATGGACAGAGTCCTATAATTCTTATGCTCAGGAGGCTAAAAGCATGAGTATCACTCTGAGCCTGAGCTGCATAGTGAGACCCTGCAACATAAATATATATTAATTAGACAATATTATCATAATATGCATTATATCTTCACATAAAGCAAATGCGTGTTTATAAGAATGTGTAGTATAATAATATGAGGATGACCCCTTATTGAGAGAAGAAAATTATTAGTAGAATATGGAGCACACAGACCGTGATTCACAGGTACAATAGGATATCAGGTGTGGCTGATACCAAGAAAGAAAGGAGAGAAGTTATGTAATATGGTAGAAACAAAATCATGCATGAATATAAACAAAATGATTAAGGCAATGGTCCTAAGAGTTTTCATCAAGTGTTTGAAGATATCAATTAATGGGTAGAATTCTTACTCTGACTTATCTATAGGCTGATAAGTATGAAATAAACAACTATATTGTGGACAGCAATGTATAACAGTGAAATCATGCTTAAGATACCTGTCATTTTGATTGTATAAAAGTGTCCTGCTTTCTAATGTCATATCAAGTAGAGCTATACTCTCTTTAAACTAAACGTATGTATAAAAAAAACAGATAATAAAAGTAAATGAGTGACAAGAAAAACAAAATATATCAGCATTGTATTGTTACAATGTTCAATATAATTTCATTCCTCAAATCTGTGTAAAATGTGTAATTGTTTTTAATACTAACAGAATTTAAATTTTAGAACATCCATGGCTGTTGGAAAATAGCTTTTTCATTTTATGTCTAAAGTATGTGATATTCAGGCAGATAGAGATGTTCTACATAAGTGCTGTTATAATTTATAATAATTTCAATAATCTTCTCATCTGGATGCTTAACAACTAAAATTTGCAGATCAAAAATTAGACAGATAGATGGACTAAAAAGAGCCAATATCTTGGCCCTAGCCATTGAAGGTCAGTGTACACTCAGGACACAAAAGAACCTCTGCTGTGGTATCCTGTAATTAAATGGTGTCCAAAATTTTCTGATCAAGGGACCACAGAGGAAATTGACCAACTATGCATAGTGTGCCTGAGCAGAGTCACTAGAGAGAAAAAAATTCTGTCAGGCTTTCACAGAGAGCAAATTGATTAAGCAGTGGCCATGACTCATCCAGATGGCTGACACTGACTAAAGATCCACAAGGTGCTGCACATGGTTCCAGGGTAAATCCTGATGGGATTTCGCTGACCTGATCAAATAAAATATTTCATTTTAGTTATATAGGTCTTGTGTTCACTTGGTTGTAAGCATTTAGCCAAAAAGTGTAGCCATGAGGTATTAAAAAGTAAAGTTATATTAATGTACCAAGCTGTAAAAGGCTCAAGTCAACAATTTCAGACAATTGTAGTGGTGTTGGTAACTCATGACTACTGTGGACTATTGGACTATTCTGGGTTTTCTAATTTCAAGTTCCTACAATCTTCATTCTGGTATCAAGTGTGGAAAGGTCCTTTAAGTCTTCTCCAAATACAGCTTGTGTAACAGCAATAGAACACCCATCTCTGACAAGATAAAACAAAAAATGAGGATGTAAATATAGGACCAAATTTCTCTTAGTTCAGTGAAAGGAAATATTTGTAATAATAGTGTTTAGACAAGATATCATATATATTTCTTGTTCTCTGAATAACTAATTCAAAGATGTTATGTAATATATTATTATAACTGTCCCACTAACCTATTTGAAGCTGTTTCATTACTATTTTATATTTTTTGTCATTAAGATGAATAAAATTTTTTTAAAAAGAGCAACATTTGAGGAAAAGAAAAGGAAAAAGTCATTGGAGAGATAGCTCTGTAGAATAAGTGCTTGCTTGGCAAGCACAAGACCTAAGTTCAATCCCTAGGTACATACACACAAAATAAATAAGAAAGAAAGAAATAGAAAGAAGTCCTACAGGTTTCAGCGGGTTGACTGGGCCATGGAGCATCCAAGCTTACACCGGGGAGCTACTGTGGAAACGGTGTGGCAGGTCCTGTTCCTGAGAAGCATCAATGTGCCATATTTTAAAGCAATTCTAGGTCACTCAAGAATTCAAGTTGGGCACTTACATGGGTTTTCCTGAACCGGCACTTGTAGCACCACCATTCACAACAGCCAGGCACCGTAAACCATCCCAGTGCCTAGGAGCAGGGGACAGCAGGAGATGAGCTATGGATGTCCAATTGAATACAATTGAAACTGAAAAGAAATACAACTCTGATACATCCTGGATGGATGGACCTTGGGACCAGTATTCCAAGGACAATAAGGACGATACAAAAGGACAAATATTGCATCGTTCAGTCTTCCCAAGAACCACAGAAGTACAGTTGTGCCTCATTTCATGAGCTAAATTCTCTTAGCGATTCTGCTCCTAAAACAACCTGGCTAAGAACCTGATCAAATTTCTCCATCACATCAGTGGTGACCCTGATCTCTGGCTTGAATCATTCTCACCCAACTTGGCTTGGGGACAGAGTTATGGATAGTGCCATGTTCAGGAACCATGATCCCCGGACACCCACGGATTCAGAAAAATGGGGTGACCAGGGCCGAGGCCATGGACAACAGGCTTTTGTTTATGAATTCGAGCCATGCAGGGAGCAGAGGCTCTGGGTTTGTGAGGCTTTGATGGTGGTAGAAAAATGTGAGTCTGCTCAATAAGACAGTGTAAACCCATTGCTAACAATTAAAGCATGAATATTATTTAATTCCATTTACATGAATGTGAGCATTTAGAAAAAGAAAGCTATATAGAGCCAACAGGATCTCTTCTCTAGTGGAAAAATCCATTTATCTATAATAAGAGATTCTGAAAGCTATTGGAAGGCATTTGCTGTACTGTCTGTATGATACTGTAAGATGTGTCATTAGGCCTTTCCTGAACAGTATTATACCTAAGTGAGAAATGCCTCATTACACATGGATACACTAAAATATGTCTCAGAAATAATATGACATTTGATAATAAAGAGTACGTAAAGTAATTGTAAGATTACTTGACAAATGATAGATATTTTAAGAATTTCTGCTATTCTGCTTATGTGACATTGATCAGAGTTTGTTCTAAGGTAGCAAACTGCTACCCAGTGAAAGCCAAACACAGTCTGGTGAGGCTCTGGATGAATAATACATATGTGAATCTTGTAGTCCCAAAGGACTTTGAGATAATGCTATTTGGTGAGTCTAAGTAGAATAATTCCCCATTGAACTGACTCTAAGCACACTTACTTAGGGACAATTTATTTTAAAATGACTGGTCAGGCTCCTTTCTCAGCCTTGGCCCAGGACCATACAGTGTGCAGTGGGATTAGCTTCTATGGTCCAAGTCCCCGTAGAATTCCCTAGTGAATACATAAGCAGACTGCATGTCACCTCTGTGTCAGGAGGCCTCCCAGGTGTCCACACAGGTGTCACTGCTGAGCAGTACTTGGACACCAGGTGAGCAGGAGGGCTGCCTGGAGCACACTGAGAGAGCATCGGGAGAAAGTGACTGCCCATGTGGTATCTGTGAACCTGCGGTCAAGCACCCCCTCCGTATCTGTGAAAGGAGATGAGGTCCAGAGAGTGAATGTATGTGATTATGTAGCTTTACACAGAACTCAGACTTCTTAGAAAGAATGTAAAATAATAAAATTTGAGAATAAGCAATTTGTATAACTAGATTTTCTTTAAAAGGCAACTTTAAAAAGAATAATTGTTAAAATGACTTAAAAGATAGATACACAAATAAGCTCGTGCCACATGGTTGCTGGAGTTATTTTTGAAGATAGATAAAAAAAATGTGTTTACTCATTAAACACATTTCTTTTTGTGGCTGGCTCAGCAAGTCTTGGGGTTGGGCTGCCACAGCATCTCGTGCCAGGAATCAAATAGTGGTCCCTGTGCTTGATAAGCAGGCGCTTTAGACAGCTGAGGTATCTCACTGGCCTTCATGAAATACTTTAAACAATTTTTTTAAAACATGAAGTTGGTTGGTTATTTATTTATTTTTTTTTATTTGAATCCCTGACAAACAACATTATTTTCAAACCAGTCCTTAAACAGAGCCAGTGTTTATCAAAAAATGTGGTAACAGTAGTCTTTGAAATATCTTTTGCAAATTAAGGGAAGATGTAAAATACTGGGATTTCCTACATAAATATTAGTTGAGAAACTTTTTCTTAACTTTTTCCTGTCCATTTGCTGCTTTTTCAGACATAATATCTCAGCACTTCCTTTGGTTGTATCTTCTGAACTCAGAATCAGCTAGCAGTTCTTCCACGAGAGTACTTTTCATTTGCTTCTTGGGAATTTGCGAATGGCAGAAATCAGCTGGCTTGTCAACAATAGTGCCAATCTGGAAGTACTTAGGAAAGCCATCTTGGTCATTGTTCTTATAAAAACTTTTTGAGTCCGTGCTTTATCTCATTCAGAGCTTTGATATCATCTGTAGTTTCATTAGTCAATGATGGAGCTTTTTTACCAAACCAACCATCACCTGCAGTTTGTTGTTGCTCTTTTCTGCATTTTTTTGAAGTTAAAGCTTTGATTCATTATATGGTAAAACAGAATAATTCTTTTCAACATCACGTATGATAACACCTTGCTGTAGGAGGGCAGTTTGCTTTTGCTCTTTGATCTGTGTTAGAGCTCTCTTTTTAGACTGAAGATTTTCTGTGATAAAATTAATATACAAGCCACCCAATTATTCGATGCTCAGACCTGGGTCTATACTGCTTCTTGTCAACTTCAGAAGTTAGACTTTGTGTTATTTAGGAGATCATCTTCATCACTATGCTCATCCTTGGTATTTCTGTCACCATCCGATGGCTGTCTTCACTGTTTCCATGCACATCTTCTTCTTTTTCTTTCTCAGAGGTAACCTCACTTGCCTTATCCCCACATAAATATTTTTATCAGTATCCAATCCAGGAGTTGTGTCAATTACAAAGAAAGAACTGGCATGGGATGCATTTTCTGAGCTTTCATGGAATGCTTCCTTCTGACTATGTTCACTAAACCCCATAGTGTCCTCTTCACTTTCACTGCTTTCAGTTTGCAGGCTGTCATCACTGCTAAGAGCTAGTAAGACAGAATCATCTACATCCAGAGAGTGCTGAGTCCAGGTTGGTTTAGTCTGGCACCACATCCAAGAACTGAGCTCCTTCCATGATTTTCCTCACTGATAGCTTTACTTGTGCACTCTACACCATCAGCATCGTGACAACTGAACATGTTGAGTCATTTATTTTTACAGTGCTCTTTTTCTCTTCATTCCATCTGTTCATTTCTACACCTTAAATTGTTTGAGCTAATGATTTCATTCCAGCCTCACAGTTCAGAATTGAAGGCTTGATATGACATTATTATTTTCAGGGGTTGGATGCTTTTGAGAGACTGACTTCTGAAGGCTAGTGTCCTGGAGTATAGAAGACATAACTGGGAACTTTTATCATTTTTCAATTTCTTCTATTACTCTGTTTTCTTCATCAAAATTCTACCTTGTATATGAATCCTATGACTTTACAGAAATATCCATGATTTTCTTTTCCTTTTCTGGTACAATCTTGGTATACTTACTGTCAATTTGTGCTTATAATTTCTTGACATAATTGTAGTGTATCTCTTATGTGCAATTCCAGGGAATGAAATGTCAGAGCATGACAATTCAGCATTGGATGCAGATTCTGTATTTTATTATTTGTTTGACCTGTTAGTGTTTTGCCTTCATTCTGATTCTAGTCATTTCTGGGCAAGACAGATTTCCAGAAACACCTGAAGCATGAGATTCTGCTTTGGAGGAAATTTCTTCAGCAACAGACTCATTTAGTCCAGTTATTTTTTGCTTTTTTCTTAGAGTAGACTTCAGTGTGGGTGCAATTATGATCTGACTTCTTCTAGTCATTCTTAGAATAGGCTCTGGTTCTCAGACCCTGAAAAGTAATTTGATTCTCTTTCAGAGAACTCTCCTTCATCAATAAATGGTTCATTTAACTCTCTCTGCTAGTGAGCCTGTTGTATTTCTGGTCTTCCTCTTTGTGGTTTTAGGAGTTGTGCAGATTGGACTTGGTTTCCCAGTTGTCTGTGATTCAGTTCCAATTTGGTTCACAGGTCCAAATTCCATCTTGCTTCTGAATGTGCTTGAACTTCAGCAGCAGCTGAACTCCTCTGCTGGAGGCTGGCAGTTCACATGAATTATATTCTAGCCCAAGAACTTGCAGACCTGGTAACTACCATTTTCACAGACTTCAACCTCACAGAAATGCTTGTTTTAAAAAAATCATAAAATGTGGTAACAAATTTGTGTACCTAACATAAATTGATAATAAAACTGATGGAAAATCCAAAAATTGGCTGATATTTTCTACAAATTATCTATTGCTTTTTATAAATATTGTAGCACTGTGGTATACATTAACTGATCCTCTGTAAATGAAAATATATCTACTCTAAAAAACAGTAATAATACAATCATGCAAATTTATAATAAACTGTTAGATAAATTCAAATGATATTTCAAAATGTAAGATGTTATTGTGTCTCAAAGGAACCAAGATATTTACAGAGAAAACCATGAATAGGAGGAAGAGCAGGGCTGTCACACCTAGATACATGGCTCCCCTCCTGTGCTTGGGAAACGTTGGAAAAATTTCCAAGTTTCTTATTTTGGTCTTGTTAATCTAAATTGATTTCTCCAGAAATAAGAATTTAGTCATGTAAGGACATTAGGTGTGCAAATAGGTTTTCATTGCTTGGTGTGAACCCTCTTGGCCATTGTATCACTGCCTACAGTGCAAAAATCCTACATTTAATCTACAATTATATATACATATATATATATATATATACATATATATATGTATATATACATATATATATGTATATATATATATATATATATATATACATACATACATATATATATATATATTTGATCTAACTTTCGAGAGTTAGATCAGTAATCTGCTCCAGAATGGGGAAATATAATGAAGAAAGAGAATTTCAGGCACAATAACTGCTGGTTGACAGCTGGAAGTGCTTCTTATCCTGATTTCTACATGTGAAAAAGTGTTTGAAGGGAGCAGAGTATGCTTGGAACAATTATGCTGTGTCCTGAGAAGGTGTGACTGCCTGCATTCCACCAGAGTCAGAGGGGGAAGCCAATGTGAGAGGACAGGTTCTCAACAGTGCTGTGGAACAGATAGTATCCTCTTTGCCACTTTCCATGACATATTGTGGAGAACATATTTTCCCCTCTATCATTTTTACTTCCACAATATTTTAAATGAGATGAACTTGTTCAGTGTAAAACATTTTTCATGTATATTTGATATGAAATTGTATATGGAATCTGTGCCATGATGGTTTCTTGTAGGAATTACTGTTTCTAAACACCACATTTAAATTAAATGCTGAGGATGCTGCAGTTTGTTTTGTAAGTGTAAAGGATACCTATTGAATTTTCACAGCTTTTCATACCAATCCTGGAGCTGGTCCAGTAATTGTCCTTCTCAAGCTCATACATAGCCTGTCTCCGTTGTTTCACATGCCGACACCAGCGGTGAGTCTTCTGCTTGCTGTGCAATCACTTTTCTGTCATGTAAACAGAGCAATGACTGTACTAGGAAAGTTAATAGCTTTTGAGAATTAACTGGAAATAGTAGAAAAAATGGGAAACAGCACTGAAGCAGGGGGTGATGCCAGGAGTGTGAGGGAAATATAGGAGGGAGCTGCCTCTGCGGTGAGGTGAGGGAGATGCTGCAGATGGTGTCCACGCTGCATGCTGAGTGCTCACCCTCGCAGCCTCCCAGGGAATGGCAACAGCTCAGGGTATGCCGTCGTTCTACTGTGGGGTCGGGACCAGAAGGCCAGGTCTGCTAGGCTAAATGAACTTTCCTAGTAAATGGGAAACAGCACTATACAAAGCCTTGTGCATCCAGATGATGCAAACAGCCAGGGTAGATCCGTCTCACCCAGGCCCAAGTGCCTAGCACAGAGCTCTGCAATGGCCTTCTCTCAGCTTTCTGACTTCCCGGCTGCTGCTTATTATCCACTCACTGTTGATGCTGATTCAGGGCCGCACACTACTTACAAGGAAGCAGGAATGTGCACACGCAAAGTCTTACAGCACATCCACCTCTCTTCACATCCTAAAGATGTGGTCTTTCGTGCTCCTTTATTGTTCTAAACAATTGAAAACAAAAACTGCTTAAATACTTAAATAAACTATCATAGTATGCAATAAAAACATAAGAAATTAAATTCTTTTCTGTTTTAGCGGATTATGTTATAAAAACACCTGAAGAGTGGAGCCGCCCACTGAAAGACTCAATTGCAGAACTATTATTGTCAGCAATTTGACTCCATGCCTGTAGATGCCAAGGCATGCAGATGTATGATCTGATTTTAGGAGTCGAGATACACTTACAGGAATCTAAGGATTCCAAGTGTTCCGGTGAAGCCTGATGTGGTTTCAGGTTTGTACAATTTCTGCCTGAAAGGAGGTTAAACCTTCTTCTGGCAAGATTCAGCTGATTAGGATAACTTGCTAGTAATTCAAACAGGCAAGGAAATCTTGAGTTTGCAAAATATATTGGAGAATTTTCTTAGATTTTTACTTGTGTTTTTGAACATTATTTTCTTTTAAACCTCTGTCTGTCATTACCTTATATCATTTCTAGTGAAACAAACCTGAATACAATCTGTTTTAAAATGCTAAAGTCTATGTAAATAATTTCCCCTCACAGTGCAAGCCTGTAATCCCAGCTCTTGGGAGGTTGTAAACAGGTGGATCAGTAGAAGTCAGATCTAGTAGTAAGAGCCTGAACACCCTTTAGACCTTTCCCTAAAATACAAATAATGATAATAAAAATATCTCCCTCAGATAAGAAAATGCAACACTAAGTGTTATTCATACATGAAAATTTGTGTAAATATGCATGTTTAATTTAGATACTTCCATTAATTCACGTATTTGTACTTTAATGATAAGTTTTCTTCTTAAGGACAATGGATTTTTACAAGTGAATTTTGGATGAAGAAATTAAATCAGTGTGCTACTTTAATAAATTGACAGATTTATGATATTTTATTAAATTTTCATTTGGCATCTTGTGATGTATATATGAAACATAAAAGGGAAATCCTTTAAAAAATCTGTCCTTTATTAAAGAGCTGTAGAAGTTGTACATGTCAGTCTTGGTAAGGTAATGAATTACAATAGATTCTAGATTTATATGCACCATAGTAGAGAAAGAACATTTTGGATAACCTAGACAGATGTTGAATGGAAAATTACACACAGACCTCTACTGACTTCATCCTCCTGGGCCTGTTCCCCCCGTCAAGGGCTGGCCTTGTCCTCTTCACACTCACTGTCCCTGTCTTCTTCATGGCCCTGGCTGGCAACCTGTGCATGGTCCTGCTCATCGTCCTGGACACCCACCTCCACACACCCATGTACCTCCTGCTCAGCCAGCTCTCCCTGATGGACCTCATTTATGTCTGCACCACTGTGCCCAAGATGGCATCCGGGTTTCTATCTGGGAACAAATCCATCTCCTTCATCGCATGTGGATTCCAAGCATTCATTTTTGTGACTCTGGCAGGTTCAGAAGGGCTGATCCTAATGTCCATGGCCTATGACCGCTGTGTGGCCATTTGCTTTCCTCTGCACTACCCCATCCTCATGAGCAGGAGAGTGTGTGCGCTAATGATCCTGGGATCCTGGACAGTAGCTGCCATCAATGCCTGTGCCCATACAGTGTACATCCTCCGTATCTCTTACTGCAGGTCCAGGGCCATCGATCACTTCTTCTGTGATGGCCCAGCCATGCTGTCTTTGGCCTGTGGAGACCTTAGGGTCCATGAATACACTGTGTTCCTCAGCACCGTCATCTTTCTCTTGATCCCTTCCATAATCATTGCATTTTCCTATGGCAAGGTTTTCCTTGCTGTCTACCACATGTGCTCCCAGGAGGGCAGGAAGAAGGCCTACTTCACCTGCAGCACCCACCTCACTGTGGTGACTTTCTACATGGCACCATTTGCCTACACCTACCTGCGCTCTAAATCCCTCCGATCTCCAGCAGAAGACAAGGACCTTGCTGTTGTATACACCATCATCACCCCAATGCTCAACCCTTTGATCTACAGCCTCAGGAACAAGGAGGTGATGGGGGCCCTGAGAAGAGTGAGGGGGAGAGTCTGCTATGAAGAACTGTAGGTGAATGTCTGTTTCAGCACTTTTGGCAGTGGGGGCTATCCAGGAAAATGTCCAATGATGAGGCTTCTGAAGCTACAATTCATGGTCAGGGATTAAATATTTGAAGGTAGGTCATGATTATAATGATATCCCTACTGTGCAATTTTATTTTTCTTTGGGTCACCTTTGCAATAAAGTAAAAGGATCTGAATTTTTATCAATTTGAAAAGAATATTATAAGGTAGAAGTTAAAACAAAAACTACAAATATCGTTTTAGTTGCTAAAATTTACTTTGTTATTAAGACCTTTGATGAGGCTTTTGCATTAAAAATTCTAGCAAAGATGAATTGCCAGGCATGGAAACCCACAGTCCTTGGTACACACTCGTGCTCCTGTCCATGTTTGTTTGCCTGCGTCTCCCTCAGCTGACATGCCCATGTCTCCAGATGTAGATGACATGCAGGTCATGCCATTTCTTGTGCTGATATTCCTTAGGAAAATGTGAGGGACGTTGTCCTGAGGCCACACCTTCAGCTCTGTGCTCCTCACTTCTCTCATTTCTCCAGACTCTGCTTCACCAAGAATGGCCACACAGATTGCGCAAACCAGCCAAGCTCTCTCAAGGCTTTTAACACTCGCTGTCTGCTGATCCCCAGAATCTTTGTTCTCAATGCTGCATCTCTAAGCAAAAATGATTATCAGTGTGTAAAATTTTCAACCAAAACAAAGTTCATGCTGAGTGTCATGGGTAACAGTAGAGGACAACAAATGAAAAAAACGTATTTGTTTCACCTCTTGAGTCTCCAGTGAAATATAATTTGGTGTGAGGATGTAGATTCCCCAGCACAGCGACAATTCACTTCCCAATTGATACACATAAAGATGGCTTTTCTGCTCTTCACGTGGTGATGTACAGTGGAGGGCTATAGTCATATGCTATGCTTTGCCTGTGGAGTCAGGATGTTGATCCATATACAGAACCTTGACAAGCAAACACAGCCAAGACAAGGTCACTTCATGGTGAAGTACATGTAAATATTTGTCACACATGTCCACCGTGCACTTACATTATTCAGGATGCATTAGCAATGTGGCTAGGCATGTGTATATGTGTGTATGGATGTGTGTGTGTGTGTGTGTGTGTGTGTGTGTGTGATTTTGTGTCTTTATACATGCATATATGTAAATTTTGTGTTTGTTACTCAATGTCCTCCTCAAACTGCAAAAGAATTCTATAAAAATGGAACTTAAAAAAAAAGTTAAATATAGCACATTTTTAATGATTAATATTTCATTTCTATATGTTTGCAAAATTTTCAATTATCTGAATTTCGTCTGCACCGTTTGCCTTGTTGCCTGGCACTGGGTCAGGACTGCTTCCCCATTTCATGTGAGGAGCAAGCCAGGCATCTCTGCAAACCCTATTAGGAACAATGGACCATAACCAGGCCCACAGGTCCTGGGGGTGCTACAATAGTCAGTGATGAGATTAGAGGAATCATGTGGGAGAACTCCCAGCACACTTGTCTGCTCAGAGTGGCCTGTAGATCCCCCTCTTGTTCAACCAGGAGTTGTGTCCAGTGTCAAGGCGAACTTTGAGAAATGGGTGATCCTTGCTTAGGAGGCATCTGCTGTTCAACTTCACTGCCATTCACCAGGTATCTGATGGTAGAATATCCAGTGGGCATGAGTGGGAAGACTTGGAAGAGGGAGGCAAAGCCCTGTCCAGAGTCACCTGGCAGTGAAACCCAGCTCCAATCTCCCCTGAAGGCCAAGAGCCAACCCCAAGGAGCTCCTGCACTGAGCAGAGTTGACTGAGCTATGGGAAACAGATGAGGGACACTGGGAAGTCACTCGAATTCAGAACCTCTGCCTTAGGCCAGAGCTCAGTGCTGGCCCTGGGGCACGTGTCCTCCTTTCATGTGGCCATGTGTTAGATCCAGAGCTACCACAGGGGAGATGTTGAAAATCCTGCTTGGCATGTAGTAGGCTGAATAATGTTTCACTGATAACTTATTAAGAATAAATGATCTAAATGTTTTGTTATAGTCTAAAGTTTGAGTTTATTTCATGATGATTTCATTGACATATGACTTTTGCAACAGATGGAATGTCTTCTGGGAAATCCTTTCAAGAAGGTCAGTCTGTTTCTTCTGTCTGTCCCTCAGTAGCAGTTGGTGTACAGGAGAGGTGGATTTCTTCCCCACCCAAAAAACATTCTGGCTACTCTTGTTTAGCAGAAGGTCTACAGTCAATCACCTGCTAAAGTATTATGTAGTGAAAGACAGGCTGTGTAACAAGCTTTTCTCTAAAAACAGCTCTGGTGTTGAGGGGCAGGAGTGAAATGCACATGGAGGATGGTGTGCTGGAGATATGGGCAGGAACGGAGCTTTACTTAGTGACTGTGTGGCACAAGCACCTCTCCCCGGTCATTTCTTCAGCCAAGCGTCAGCCCAGTTCTGTGTCCTTCCCTGTGACACCCAGAGTCCTGTGTTGCCCCAGGGTCTGTCACACAAAGCAATTCCCATGGCTCTTCATGACACTCTGGGTCTTCTGCTGCTGCTTCCCTAAGCACAGTCAGCTGCATTGTCCCCAGCAACCTTATACCAGGGATTTTAGCAAGCAAGTGCTGTCCTCATTTGCACTGTGGCTCCCAATCCATGTCCCTTTATCCCCCCTTGGTGTCCTACCCTATCTCCTAAACCCCTTCGATCTCCTGACTCTCAGGGCAGCAGCAATGTAGAGATTTGGGAGCAGCTGCTCTGATTCTCTGGAGCTGGAAGGGTGATGTCAATGAAGGATCTGAGCTACTATGTTGAAGGCAAAATGTGCAATAGAAAAACCACGGATGTATTTCACATCTTGTGCACAAAAGCTCACAGTGACTCTTGAGTGACGCCTGAGCATTGGACCAAGTGTTGGGCAACTCATGTGACCTGGAAAGCAATTTCAGCACAAATGCAGTGGTGCTCCCCATGCCCACATGGGGCAAGCTTCAAGACATTTTGTTCAGTCTGGCCATATAGCTCAGTGGATTACAGCACCTGCAAACAGTTGCAGGGGCTGGTGGTTCAATGCTACTGGCCTGCAGAGCTGGCCCTGTCCCTGGGGCATGCTGAGACTGCAGTTGAGACTTGGTGTGGTGGTTCATGCCTGGAATTCATGCTTTTGGGAGGCTGTAAACATGCAGATCACTACAAGTCAAATCCAATAGTGAGACCCTGAACACCCTGTGGACCCTTCCCTAAAGCACAAAAAATAAAAACATAATAATAACTCTTCATCACAGTAAGCAGACAAACAATACAGTTATTTCTGAAGGTGGTGGTGATGCTCTTGTCTTCATTAGAAATGTGCAAGGACCGCTGCACCCTGCACTGAGTCAATACAGCAGCGATTTCTCAGTTTTCCCTTCCAGGATTTCATTCCCTGAGAGGCAGAGAGCTAACTGATATCCTTTCAAGGCTTAAGTTTCTTCAGAAAACAATGGCTTTTGGGTCTTCTTCAACCTTGCCTTTCACCACTGAAGGATGCACAAGATCTTCCTTTATTCCATGACCTTTGATAGGACTATGATTCACAAGGCCCAGGCAGGCAGACAGCATAGCACTTTTGAGTTGTGTTCAATTTGAGGCATCAGTAGACCCACACTCTGGCTGGTACAAACATGCATATATTTGTACCAGCCAGACACATATTTTCAGACCCATCCCAGCTGAAAGAGTGGGTAACACCACCTTAACCCTGGGAATTACCTGCCACTCTGCCAGGCCCTGAAAATGCAGCCCTGGTCTGATACCCTGCTGCCCTCAGTGACAGTACAGGGCTGCCTGAGTTTTATGCAAGCTGGTGTGGACAAAGCTCACCACGTCTGGTGTAGTGGGAGCCTTGAGAACAGCAGGCAGTGACCCTCACTGCATGTGTCCCACTTTTTTAAGAACACTGAAATCAGAATGAGCATGAACTGTGGTTGGGAGAGGATAAAGTCATGCTTCTCTGACCCAGGGCTGTCTGTTTGCACTTCCAATGCAAACTGTATCCGAAGTTCAGAAAATATTGTGTGTCATCGAAGGTAAAATGGAATAGTTCTACCACAATGTTGTTTATTGAAGACCTTTCATGACTGTTTAACTTGTCACAAAGCAGAACTGAAGATTGTTTAAGTGCTCAAGAGAAGTCTATATATGATGGTAGAAGATACCTAGATAAATGAGTTAAATTATGAATTGACTTCAGACAAGAGAAAGCATTAATATAGTTGTAGAGAAAACTTGAATTCTATGAAATATAAAGTCAAATAAAATATGAGAGAGGGAGGACTTGTTGAATGTTTCAATTGTTGTTATAGCTGAGCCCATAATAATAAATGAGTTATTGTTGTAGTAAACATTTAATCAAAGTTACTATGGGCTAACATTATAATAAAAATTAAAATTCAGTAGTAAATCTGAAATGTATAATAATTAATTTGTTGAAACATAAAACCATAACGACAGTACTGCTGTGGTTAGAGTAAGTTCACTTTACATAAAATATTATGGAATTAGAGTGCACGTTCCTATTTATTAACTTTGGAAACTCACTTGTGTTTCACCCATTTCCATGGGTCACCCTGCCCCATAAATCTAAATCTGTGTCTGTTATCAAATCTTCCAGAACTTTATGTCAGATGAGTGGCACCTGCATGGGCCCGCAGCCCGTTAACACCTTAACGCATGTAGCTGTGAGAAAGTATAGGCCTCAAGAACATAACCTGCACATTTATTTCACAAAAAGTGGAATTTAAATGTGTGATATACAAATTTGTGAGTGACTGTTACAATGTGGCCAGTTTTTTGGTTATTTGTGGAGAGCAGAGAAAATATTGAAGGACGGAACTCCAGCTTAGGGCAGTTCACTTTTAATCATTTATGAGCATGCAAAGAAATAGAGGGGTAGCCATAGCAGATGGAGAGGGAGTACAAAAACATAATCATGAAAATTTAAGGAAGAACTACACAAGTGTATGGAACAGCAAATGGAGATTAACACATTATGGCTCAGCTTTGGAAAGGTAAACAAAATAAAAATATATTTTAATGATATATAGTTAGTTTGATGACTTATACTTGATTTTATTCTTTCTAATTTAAAAAAATACAATTTTTGTAGAACTTATTTGGCAGAAGGAATAAGAACAGCCTTTACAACCATATACTTATTTTCTCACACATAAAAATGCATCTTTAAAACCATAAACATGTTTTGTGCAGTGTTTTGTGACATTTTTCTATATTGCACAAATCCTGCATTGCAATGATTATGTGATTAGATTTGAGTTTTTTTAAAGTTACTGTCATTGGTCCCAATATATATTTACTTATCTATTTTTAAAAAGTTGTTTTGTGGAAAAACAATACAAAACAATGTTATATCAAAATAATAAGAGAAAAATAGCTAATATACTGCATGTCATAATATTCAGAATATAACAGAAAAATAAGACTATGTAGAAAAATAACAGATAAAAATCACAATTTTGTCAGTAAATTAAAAAAACAGGAACAAAAGCAGAAAATCGGTATATATTTAAATATATTTGAAAAAAATGGGTAATTTGGAGGTTTTGTTTTCTTACTACTTCAGATTTATCTGTCTTAATCTCTCTGTCTCTGTCTCTGTCTTTCTCTCTTTCTTTTTCTCTCTCTTTCTCTGTCTCTCTATCTATATTTCTGTCTGTCCATCTCTCTTTTTATATGAAAATCCATCTCTCTTTTTAAACTTCTGTTTTTTAGTTATCCACTAACATTTTGTTCTCAAGTTCAAACCACTTAGATTTATTCTGTCTTAAAAGGAACTCTTTCCTACATTGTGGAGAGAATGGAAAATAGCATAACCAATATGGAGATAAAAGGGGTGATCTAAACAATTACAAATAACCTTCCTGAGCTCCACCATCATTCGTTTCAAGCCATCTTTCCGAAAAGTTAAAATCAAATATGTGCTTGCATGCAGGTCCATGTTTATAGCATTTGAGGTTATAGTAGCTAGGGTATGAATGTAGTATACAGATGTGCATGAGCAATTAATGAATAAAGGAAAAAACTCATTATGTTTTTGTAGTAGAACAACAGCATGAAGTGAGGAGAAGAACCCTTTCAACCACCAGCTCAAGAGAAATCCTCCTTAGCAGGACCAACATATTTTGTTCATTTATTCAGTAGAAGCCCTTTTATGAGCCAGGTGATGAGCTAAATATTTGGCATCTATCAGGGAATACAGCAAATATATGCAATATCAAAGGAAAAATTCTAGTGGAGAGAATGCCAGAGAATAATGTACCCAGCTCAGGTTCATAATTCAATATGACAGAAGGTGAGAGGGTGCAGACAGAATGTGAAGTGGGGCAGGGTTCGGAGAACAGGCAGAGTTGAGGGGGGCAGAGCTAACAGGTAGAGCAGGGCTGCTCCAGTTCACCATTGGGAAAGGAAAACAGTGGAGTATAGTGACACAGCCTGGAGCCTCATGTGGGAGCCCTGAATGCATTCAGGATGCTAAATCTCACCAGGTCATGGAAAGGAACTAACAGCCTGGAAACCATTGCTATTATAAACCAGTCTAATAAAGCTTTAAGATTCATGCAAAATTCTGTGAGTATGCACACCCTGTTACAGAGATCGCTGTGGAAAAGGTTTCCATTTAAATAAATTTTATTATTTATATTTCATTTCTGATAAAACAAAGAACAGCAAGATGAGACATGATAATCAGATGTCCAGCAGCAACTTAACTACATATATCTGTTCTCCTCCTGCACCAGCCTGGTCTTCTTCTCCTCCCTGTGCATCATTTTCATCCTGACCCTAGCAGAAAACACCCTCTTGATCCTGCTCATCCACAGTGACTCGCGCCTCCCCTTCTCAATGTACTTCCTGCCCAGCCATCTCTCCCTCATGGACATCTTGCAAATTTCCAACATCATCCTCAAGATGATTTTGAACTTCCTGTCTGGCACCAGGATGATCTCCTTTGCAGGCTGTGGATTCCAGATTTTCCTGTCCCTTGCCTGCTAGACAGTGAGTGCCTTCTCCTGGCAGCCAAGTCTTATGTGATTTTCTGCTAAAGCCAGTGAACTCTGAAGCAGGTTTTGACCTTGCTTTTTCCATGGCCAGTGACCATGACAAGCTGACCTTTCTACCCTCCAACCTAGGCCATCACATGAGATTTGCTGTTTACTAGTCTACTTGGCTTATACAATGCTATAAACATTCTAATAATAAGTTGAAACATAACGGACACTTCTGCTTATATATTAACTTGATGTTTTGATTTATTTGTGGTCTAAGACTGTTCCTTATCTCCAAGGGTGAAATACGTTAGGCACAATGGTCACTCCTTGAGATAGAGCTGAGGCACACTTTTTTCCTCAAAAGGAAATGTGTGATGACAGACTAGAACCATTAGTAAGAAATCATCTGAGGCTGTTGAAACATTTTCTCCACATGAGAGATAGAAACCATTTGCAGGAAATGTTGATATTTACTAATTTAGGCTGCTTCAATACTGCACTGAGCTTCTCAGTCTCCTGGCAGTTTTCAACTCAATCTAATGAGATTTGGAGCACAACTGCAATGCTTCCTGCTGGGGACACATAAAGGGATGCATCCATCATAAAGCACAGTGTAATATTAAGAATGAATGGCCTGGCCAATCTAACTGACACCCCTCTTCTTCCCAGTGAAATGGGTAAGCTAATGGGAGAGGACTGAAAGCATCAGCTGTATTCTGTGCAGTGTTAAAGGCAGGGGCCCTAAAGCATAGAAGCATTCCTCAGAATCCCTAACGTAGGACACCTTACCAAGGGAATAAGCATAATCAAGAGGGTGGTAGTGAGAACCACATACAGGGAACCACTGCATAGAACATGGAGCCCAGGAAAGCCATGTACATGATCCCTTCACTTTCCACTGAATATTAGTGCTATTCAATGGTATGCTCATGACATACCATGGGAGGTTAACATTTCCATGCAACGAATAAATCTGAGCCACTATGGATTAAGGTTCCCAGTGAGATGACTAAAGCAGTGTAATTCTTGAGGGAAATGCAATTTTCATATATAAAATTCCTTATGTTGCTTTTAGGAAGGATTTCATGGGCATAAAAATCTCAAAATAAAAATAGCTATATTTTGATGTCAAAACAGCAATTCTTTTACCTAAAGAACATTTCCAAGGCAAGCAAAGGGTATCCAGCTTATTCGGAGAAGTATTTGTAAAATATATTATGTGTAAGTACCAAGAATATATAAAAACCATTTGTACTGAAAAGCAACAATTACTACAAAACCCATCTCCCCTGAATTTTTATGTCAAGAAAGGCTTTGGTGTATTACACTTTTGTAGCATTCCTGAGTCTCCATCTATTCTGCTCTATCAAGTCTACTCTGCCCACAAGTGAGAATTTGTTTTGATTCCATTTCTTTCCTGGAGAATATGTACAAAAGGCCAAGAAGCATGTGAGTATTGCTTCTTTACTATTAATTAAATACAAGTCAGCATATTAAGATACATCTTCATACCTGATAGAAAATAAATTATCCAAAAGATGGAAATTTTAAGAAAAGAAAGAAAGGAGAGAAATAAAGAAAGGAGAGAAATAAAGAATGGAAGAGAAAATACATAGAGGGAAAATAAAGAAAGAATAAAGGAAGATAAAGAAAAAAGAGTGAAGAAAAAAAGAACAAGAAAGAAAGGAAGGAAGGAATGAAGGGAGGAAGGAAGGAAGGAAGGAAGGAAGTGAGGAAGGAAGGAAGGAAGGGAGGAAGGAAGGAAGGAAGAAAGGAAGGAAGGAAGGAAGGCAGGTAAGAGAGAGAGAGAGAGAGAGAGAGAGAGAGAGAGAGGCCATACCAGGTGTCAGTAGGGTGACAGGAGCTTGGTGAGTCACCTGGGGGAATTTAGACTTGGGAGCCACTGTGGAAATGGTGGAGCAGTTCCTGTCCCGGAAAAGAATGAAAGTGCCATCATTTTCAGCAATTCCAGGTCATTCAGGAATTCACACAGGTCACTCTCATGGGTTTTCCTGAACCATGTTTGCCTCATCACCATCCACAATAGCCAAGTGTTGCAACCTTCCCAGTGCCGAGGAGCAGAGGAGGAGAAGAGATGAGCTATGGATATCAAATGGGATATTTGGAACCAAACTCTGATATAACCTAAAACAATGGATCTTAGGACCTCTATTCCAAGAACAGTAAGGAAGACCCAAAAGGAAAAATATTGCACCATTCAATCTTTCCAAGACCCAAAGAAGTACCATGGTGCCTTTCATGAACTAAATTTTCTCAGACATTCTACTCCCAAATCAAACTGAACAAGGACCAGATGAGATTTCCTGATCATATCAGCCCTGACCTGACCTCTGAACTTGATTCAAATCTCACCCAATTTGTCTTGGGGCCAGAGTCAAGGACAGAGTCAAGTTCAGAAAATGTGATCTCCGGTGATTCACAGATTCATAAAATGGGGTTACCAAGGCTGAGAGCTGGGAGATCAGGCTTTTGTTTATGGGGTGAATTTGAGCCATGTGGTGAGCAGAGGCTCTGGGGATTTGGAGTCTTGATGGTGGCAGGAAAATGTCACTTTGCTCAAGGAGATTGTTCAAACCCATCATTAACAATTTAAGCATGAATTTTATTTAATTCAATTTTCATGAAAATGATCATTTATTGCAAGCAAACCTGTATAGAGCCAACAGGCTCTCTTCTCAAGAGGACAAATGCATTTTTCAGTAAAGATTCTGAAAGCTGTTGAGGAACATTTGTGTACTGTCTGCCTGACAATGTAAAATGTATCATTAGATACTTCCTGAATAGCATTTTACCTGTTTGAGAAATGTCTCATTATTCGTTTTTAGAAAAATAATTTTATTGAGAAACAAATAGCAATGAGACAGTTTCACAACCAATTACTAGCACATTTTTAATAATTAATATATTGCATATTGGTGTCTTAGTGGTTATTCATTGTACAAGATGGAGACATGGTATCCTGTCTCAAAAACTATTAGAACAAACCTCTCTATTCATTGGATTAAGAGAATGAAGCTGTATGTCTAGCCTAACTATTTTGAGTATACAGATACAAAGTGGTCATTTATTTCTATCCCACTATTTGGTTAATTTTGTCAGGGAAGGGCATGCCATTGTTGTTTAAATATGGTAGGGGCATGAATTCAGCAAAATATCCCAATATAGTCCAGTGTTCCATAACAGTACTGGGTTTTCTGTAAGACTGGCAATATCTAAAGTTGTTGATAAGCATTTTTACAGCTGAGCATATCAATATGGCTTCACTTTTCATACTTCATTTTCATACTTTTCTGCTGGATAGTTCATGCCGAGGTAAAAAAGATCTATATAACAAGAAATGTAATTTTTGTATCTGACAAGGGCAGGAAAATCCCCCCAGGATTTAACCTGAAATCCTGTACTGCAATTTTTGTCAGTGTCAGCCATGTGGATGAGTCACGGCCATTGCTTGACCAATTTGCTCTCTGTGAAAGCCTGAGAGAATGCATGTGACTCTCATTAGGCACACTCTGCATCATCGATCACATTCCTCTGTGGCTCCATATTCTCCTTGTTCAGGAAATTTGGGGCACAACTGAGTTGCATGATGTTATAGTACAGGCTTTCCTATGTTCCAAGGCTTCACTGACCTTGAAAGGCTTGGGTCAAAATGTTGGCTATCTCAAAGCCCTTATTTTTCTCGAATTTTTGGTCTGAAAACTTAGGTTGTTAACCCTACAGAAGAGCGCATTATTATTATTAGCCTACAGCATAGGCAGTTAAGCTTAACCCTATTATCTTTCTGGATATCAAACATCTTAGACATAACCTGGAACTGGTATTTTCCATCAAGTATTGGTATGTTAAACTTTAAGTTCCTGCACTAAAACATTTTTCAGAGATCATATGATAACTGATAATAAATGGCACCTAAAGTTAATTTAAGATGACTCCACAAATGCTAGACATTTCAAGAATTTCTTTTACTATGCATAAGTTACATTCATCAGATAATGCTATAATGTAGAAAATTTTCTACCCAGTGAAAATAAAACACAGTCTGAGGAGGCAAGGAATTAATAACAGACACATGAATCTTGTGGTCCCATAAGACTTTGAGATAATGATATTTGGTGAGTCTGAGTAGAATAATTGCCCATTAAGTTGACCCTTAATACACCTAGGGACAATTGTTTTCAAATCACTGGCAGGATTCCTGTCTCAGCTGTGGCCCAGGGCAAGCCAGAGTGCTATGAGAGTGACCTCTGTGGCCCAAGTTCCTGTAGAATGTCCCCAGTGAATACATAGTGGACTGCACATCACCTCAGTGTCAGGAGGCCTCCCAGGTGTCCACACAGGTGTCACTGCTGAGGAGTACTCGGACACCAGGTGAGCAGGAGGGTGGCCTGGAGCACACTGAGAGAGCGTCGGGAGAAAGTGTGACTACCCATGTGATATCTGTGATCCTGCGGTCAAGCACCCCATCCATATCTGTGAAAAATGATGAGGCCCAGAGAGTGAATGCTCAGACTTTTTAGAAAGTGTTTAAAATAATAAAATTTCAGAATAAGCAATTAATTTAACCACAGTTTCCTTACAAGACACCATTAAAAGCAATTTTTGTTAAGATGATTTAAAAGATAGGTACACAAATAGGCTGGTGCTACACAGTGGCTCCAGTTTTTTCCTTAAAATGGATAATGGAACCGACTCATTAAATGCATTTTTTTTTTTTTTTTTTGTGGTTGGCTCAGCTTGTCTTGTGGAGGGGCTGGCATGGCGATGGTGCCAGAGATCTATGCGCAGTCCCTGTGCTTGCATAAGCAGGCACTTCTGACTGATCAGCTGTCTAATTGAAAGATTATTTAAAAATATGATGTTATTTATTTACTAATTCATTAATTTATTTTATTTCCTGTCAACCAACTTTATTTTCAAACCACAATCTGTAAATGGAGTCAGCTTTTATTAAGTTATATGCTGATTATAGTCTAAACATTTTTTACAAATAAAGGGAAGATGTAAAATACTGGGATTTTCTTCACAAATATTAATTGAGAAACTTCTTTCTCAATTTTTTTCTTGTGCATTTGCTGCTTTTTCAGACATAATGTCTTAGTACTTCCTTTGGTTACATATGCTGAACTCAGAATCAGCCAGCAATTTTTCCACAAGAGTCCTTTGCCTTTGCTTCTTGGGAATTCGTGAATGGTAGAAATCAGCTGCATTGTCAACAATAGTGCCAATCTGGAAGTACTTAGGAAAGCTATCTTGGTCATTATTTTTGTAAAACCTGTTTGCTCCATACTTGCTCTCCTCTTCAGAGTTTTGACATCACTTGTAAGTTCATCAGTCAATTCAGGAGCTTTCATACCCAACCAACCTATACCTACACTTTTTTGGTTGGTCTTTCTTATATTTTTTTCTGAAGTTGAAACTTTGATTCACTATATGGTAGGAAAGGATAAGTGTTTTTCTAAATCTTGTGTAATAACACCTTTCTGTAGGAGCTCAGTTTACTTTTTCTGCTTGATCTGTGTGAGTTTTCTTTCTTGACTGAAGTTTTTGTTCATTATAATTAACATACACACCACACAATTATTTGATGCTCAGACCTGGGTCTATACTGCCTCTTGTCAACTTCAGAAGTTAGACTTTGTGTTATTTAGGAAATCATCTTCATCACTATACTCATCCTTGGTATTTCTGTCACCATCTGATGGTTGTCTTCACTGTTTCCATGCACACCTTCTTTTTCTTCCTCAGTAGTAACCTCACTTGCCTTATCCCCACATAAATAATTTTGTCAGCATTCAATCCAGGAGTTGTGTCCATTATAAAGAAAGCAGTGCAGTGGGATGCATTTTCATGGAATGATTCCTTCTGACCACTATTTTCACCAAAACCCACAGTGTCCTCCTCACTTTCACTGCTTTCAGGTTGAGCTTTCATCAGTACTGAGAGCTAGTAAGACAGAATCATCTACATCCAGAGAGTGCTGAGTCCAGGTTGGCTTAGTCGGGCACCACATCCAAGAACTGCGCTCCTTCCACTAGTGCCGACAGCTTTACTTGTGCCCTCTACACCATCACTGTCATGGCTGCTGAGCTTTGTGAAGTCATTTATTTTTACTGTGTTCTTTCTGTCTTCATTGCATCTGTTCACTTGTGCAACTGCAATTGTATGAGTTAATGATTTCATCACAGCCTCACAGTTCAGAGTTGGGGGCTCTAATGTGGCTTTATTATTTTGAGGGGTTAAATACTTTTGAGAGACTGACTTCTGAAGGCTAGTGTCCTGGAGTATAGAAGACATTTCAACTGAGAAACTTTATGATTTTCCATTCTCTTATTTTTTACCCTGTTTTCCTCTTCATCAAAATTCTGTCTGGTGTATGAATTCTCTGACTTCATACACATACAATATTCATGAATGGTCCTGGGGAGATAGCTCAGTAGAATAAGTGCTTGCCTGGCAAGTGTAGGGTCCTGAGTTCAATCCTTGGTTCAGGAACACCAAAAAAATTCAGGAGAAATATCCATGATTTTCTTTTAATTTTCTGGTACCATCATTGTATATTTATTGTCAGCTTGCATCTGTAATTTCCTTGGCATAATTCTAGTGGTTCTGTCATGTGTAATTCCAGGGAATGAAATGTCAGTGCATGACAATTAAGCATCAGATACAGATTCTGTATTTGATGCTTGGCTTTGACCTGTTAGAGTTTTGCCTTTGTTCTGGTTCTAGTCATTTCTGGGCAAGGTAGATTTCCAGAAACACCTGAAACATAAGATTCTGCTTCAGGGATAATTTCTTTAGGAGCAGTCTCATTTAGTCAAGTTATTTTCTGCTTTTTTCTTAGAGTAGACACCAGTGTGGGTGCAATTATGATCTGCCTTCTTCTAGTTATTCTTAGAACACTCTCCTGGATCTTAGACTCTGAGAACTATTTATACTTTGTTTCAGAGAACTCTTCATCCATAGATAGCTCAATTATCTGTTCTAATTGAGCCAAGAACGTGTTATATTCCTGCTCTTCCTCTTTGTGGTTTTAGGAGTTGTGTAGGCTGGACTTGGTTTCCCAGTAGTCTGTCATCCAGCTGTAATCTGGTTCTCAGGTCTAAATTCCTTCTTCTTTCTGGATGTGCCTGATTTCCAGCAGCAGCTGAACTCCTCTATTGGAGGCTGGCAGCTTACATGAACTGTATTCTAGCTCAAGAACTTGCAGACCTAGGAACTACCATTTTCATGACCTTTAACTCACAAAAACTCTTGCTTAGAAAAATTACAAAATGTGGAAACAAACTCATATGATTATGAATACCTACCACAAATTAATAGTAAAACTGATTGAGAATCCAAAAATTGGCTGATATTTTCTACAAATTACCTGTTACTATGTATAAATACTGTAAGATGGTGGTATACATTAACCAATCATCTGTACCTCAAAATATGTCTACTCTAAATAACAGTAATAATACAATCAGGCAAAATTATAGTAAAATCTTAAATAAATTCAAATGATATTTCAAAACATGAGATATTACTGTGTCTTAAAGTAACTAAGACATCTACAGAGAAATGCATGTTTGTGAATATATACCATTTGTGGAGGAGGAGAGGGCTTTCATACCTAGGCATACGTTTCCCGTCTGGGCATAGAAAACACTGCGAACAATATCAAATTCTTTAATTTGGATTTGCTAATCTGAATTGGTTTCTCCAAGAATATGGATTTAGTCATGCAAGGACATGACATATGCAAATTGATGGTGATTGCTTGGCATGAAAGCTCTCAATCATTGCCTTACTGCCTGCAGTGCAAGCATCCCACATTTAATTTACCATTACATATTTAATCACATACCTAATCTAACTTGAGGGAGTGAGTTCAATAATCTGTGCTAGAATGGATATTAATGATGAAACTGATGTAGAGTTTCATGCACAATAACTGCTGGCTGACAGCTGAAGCACTTCTCGTACTGATTCCTACATGTGAACCAGTCTTTGATGGGAGTGGAGGATGCTTGGAGCAATCACGCTGTGTCCTGAGAGGGTGCGACTGCCTGGGCTGCAGTGGAGTCAGAGGGTGAAGCCCATATGAGAGGTCAGACTCTCACTAGTGCTGTGGAAACACAGAGTTTCTTATTGCTTACTTTACCAGGAGATTTACATTTATTACAGGGGATTCATGGTCTACAGGGTCTCACTATGTAAATTGAACTTGTAGTGAATCTCTTGGTTTTCAGCCTCCAAGCTCTGGGGTTCCAGGTATGCACCACCTCACCCAGTGTCAATCACTTTCTCAGCTCTCCCAGGGGGCCTGCACTGCACACCAGTGTGGATCAAACCCCAGGTGCTGGGTTCTGGGAGCTTTAGTCCAATGAGCTATCAGGCCAGCCCTTTGGGGAGAGTATTTTTCCCCTATGAATACAAAAGCATCTCAAAAGTAACATAGTTTTTACTTTCATTATAGTTTAAGTGAGATGAAACTATTAAGTATAAAAGATTCTTCATATGTATTTTACATGAAACTGTATATTGAATCTGTTCCATGATAGCTTCTTGTAGGAAGTACTGTTTTCTAAACTCATATTTAAATTAAATACCAAGGGGGCTGTAGGTTATTTTCTAAATTTAAAAGATATCTATTGAACTTTTTCAGCTCTTCATACCAATGATGGAGCTGGACCATCAACCGTCCTCCACAAGTCCATACATTGCCCAATTCCAGAGCTTCACATGCTGATGCACAAGCCATGTGTCTTCTGGCTGCTGTGCAATCACTTTACTGCCATGGAAACAGCAGAAATGACTGTACTAGGAAAGTTAGCTGTTGAGAATTAACTGGAAATAGTAGAAAAAGAAGGAAACAGCACTGAAGCAGGGGGTGATGGCAAGAGTGTTAGGGAAATGACGGGAGGGAGCCATGGGCTGCAGTGAGGTGAGGGAGACGCAGCTTCGTGGCTGCTCCCAGCTGGGCAACCACACTACAGGCCGAGAGCTCATGTTCGCTGCCTCCCAGGGAATGGCTCAGGGTGTGCCCTCCATCCACTTCTGTGTCTGCTAAGCCAAATGCACTTTCCTAGTAAGGAGACACAGCACTACGGAAAGCCTTGTGCATCTGGATGGCACCAACAGCCAGAGTAGATCCTCCACAACCTGCACCAATCGCGAAGCCTGGAGCTCAGCGATTTGTCTCCCTCCAGCTCTGTGAGTAACTGTTTGCCTGTTTTTGTTCTCCCAATTGTTGCTGATCCGGACCCCTGCGGATGCTGGGCTGCACACCACCTGGAAGGAAGTAGGAATGAACACTCTCAAAGTCTCTGTGCATCTACCTTTATCCACATCCTAAATATGTGATATTCCTTGCTTCTCTATCACTGCAAACAACTGAAAAGAAGAACTTCTTACATGTTTGAAGGAACTGCCACAATATGCAGTGAAACAACTCAAGAATTTAGGTTATTTCCTATTTTACTAGTCTCTGTTATAACAACACCTGAAGGGAGGAGCAGCCCCCTGAAGGACAGCCTTGGGACTGGGCCTCACTGTCCTTGTCCACCCCACAGAGGATGCTTTCCAGGTCTCTCAGCTTAGACTTCATGACTGCAAATTCACATAACTATAGGCAACTTGATTTTTTGTCTATAAATGCAAAATGAGCAGGTGTATGGTCCAATTTTATGACCAGAGATACACTCACAGGGAATCTGAGGGTTCCAAGTCTTCTAGTGACACCTGATTTGTTTTCAGGTTTGTAGGATTTCTGTTTGACAGGAGGTTATGAACATTCTTCTAGGATGGATGACTTTATTAAGAAAACTGAGTAGTCATGCAAAGAGAGAAGGTAATCTTGTCTTTGTGAAACTTGGTGGAGCATTTTCTTCAATTTTTATTGTTTTTGAATATTATTTTCTTTCAAACTGTATCTGTCACTTCCTTATATCATTTCTAGTGAAACAAACCTGAATATCTCTTTTTATACATTAGATACTATTGAAATAATCTTCTTTCAGATAGGAAGTAGAAACCTCACCAAGTGTCAAAAAACATATGGAAATATGCATGTTTAATTCAGATAATTCCATTGGCTCACTTTTTTGTATTTTATGGTGTTTTCTTCTAAAGGACAATAGATTTTTATAAGTATATATATATATATATATATATATATATATATAATTTTGAATTAAGACATTAAAAACTGTACTATTTTAATAAACTGACAGTTTTATGAGACTTTGTAAAATTTGCATTTGAGATCCTATGATGAATATATGAAATGCTCAATGGAAATCTTTTCAAAAATCTATTCTTTATTAAAGAGCTATAGAAGTTGTATATGTCAGTCTAAATAAAGTAATAAATTATAATAGCTTTTAAATTTATATTCACCATAGTAGAGCAAGAACACTTTGGATAAACTAGACTGATGTTGAATGGAGAATTACACGCATCCGTCTACTGACTGCATTCCCCTGGGCCTGTTCTCCCGATCAAGGGCTGGCCTTGTCCTCTTCACACTCACTGTCCCCATCTTCCTCATGGCCCTGGCTGGCAACCTATTCATGGTCCTGCTCATTCTGATGGGTGCCCACCTCCACACACCCATGTACCTCCTGCTCAGCCAGCTCTCCCTATTGGACCTCATTTACATCTGCACGACTATGCCCAAGATGGCGTCCGGGTTTCTATCTGGGAACAAATCCATCTCCTTCATCGGGTGTGGATTCCAAGCTTTTTTCTTTGTGACTCTGGCAGGTACAGAAGTACTGATCCTGATGTCCATGGCCGAGAACCACTATGTGGCCATCTGCTCTCTGCACTACCCCATCCTCATGAGCAAGAGAGTGTGTGTGCTGATGACCCTGGACAATGGCTGCTGTGAATGCCTGTGCCCAGCACGTGTATATCCTCCTTGTCCCTTACTGCAGGTCCAGGGCCATCGATCATTTCTTCTGTATGTCCCAGCCATGCTGTCTCTGGTTTGTGGGGACACCAGGGTTCATGAGTACACTGTGTTCCTCAGCGCCGTCATCTATCTCCTGATCTCTTTCCTTGTCATTGCAATTTCCTATGGCAGGATTCTCCTTGCTGTCTACTGCATGCACTCCCAGCAGGGCAGGAAGAAGGCCTACACTTGCAGTGCCCACATCACCGTGGTGACTTTCTACACGGCACCATTTGCGTACAGTTACCTCTGCCAAAGACCCTCAGATCTCCAGAAGAAGAGAAGGTCCTCGCTATTGTGTACACCATGATCACCGCAATGCTGATCCCTATGATCTACAGCCTGAGGAAGACGGAGGTGCTGGGGGCCCTGAGAAGAGTGAGAGGGAGAATCTTCTATGAAGAACTGTAAGTGAATGTCTGCCTCAGCAGATTTAGCAGTGCATGCTGTATAGAACAATGTCCAGTGGTGAGACATCTGCAATTAGATTTAATTGTTAGGGTTTGAAAATTGAAGTTAGATCAAATGATTATAATGGTATCACCTACTGTGTAAATTTTATTTTTCTGTATCTCACCTCTACAATAAAAACAAGAGGCTTGAATTTTCCTTCAATTGGAGCAGAATAATTTGTTATAAAGGAGCAATGAAAATAGAAAATAGACAAACTTTAGTTGCTGAAGTTTACTTTGTTATGAAGACCTTTGATGAGACTTTTGTACTAAAACTTCTAGGAAAAACACGTTGCCAGGTGTTCCAATGGAATCCCGCAGTGCTTGCCACACACTGATGCACCCATGTTAGTTTCCCTGCAGCTCCTTTAGGTGACATGCCCAGCTCTGTAGATGTAGGTGACATGCAGATCATGTCATGCCTTGTGCTCATCATCCTTAGGAAACTGTGCAGGTGTTTTCCTGAGGCCACGCTTCAGCTCTCTGCTCCTCATTGCTCTCATTCCTGACTCTGTTTCACCGAGTGTGGCTGCACAGAATGCACAAATCAGCCAGTTTCTGTCAAGGCTTTTCATGCCCACTGTCTGCTGATCCCCAGGGTCTTTGTTCTCAAACTCTGCATCTCTCAACAATAATGACTGTCAGTGTTTAAAATTTTCACCCTAAAACACAGTTCTTGCTGAATGTCATGGGTAGCAGCAGAGTAGAGGAAATTAAAAACTGTATTTGTTTCAACTCTTGAGTATCCAGTGAAATATGACTTAGCATGAGGATGCAGATTCCCCAGCACAGACACCATCCACGTCCCACTTGATCTGTGCAAAGGTGGCTTTTCTGTGCTTCACATGGTGAAATACAGTGTGGGGCCATGGTTATATGCTCTGTTTTGCCTGTGGGGTCAGGATGTCAATCCATGCCCAGAACCCAGATAAGCAAACACAGGAGAAGGAAGGTCAGTTCATGGTGAAGTACACCTAAATATCTGTCACACTCCACCATGCTCTTATGTTATTCATGATGCGTGAGCAATTTGGCTAAACATGTATACATGTGTGTATGCATTTGTGTGATTTTAACTTTATACTTGCATATATGTAATTTTTGTTTTTGTACCTAAATGTGCTCCTCAGAATGCAAAACAAATCTACAAAAATGGAACTTGAAGAGAAAACGTTAGACATAGCACACTTTTACTGATTAATATTTCATTTCTCCCTAATTGCAAAATTTTCGATGACCTGAACTCCTTCTGCGCCATTTGCATTGTCGCCTCGCACCAGGACAGGACTGCTTCCCATCTCATGTGTGGTGGAAGCCAGGGATCCCTGCAAACCCTGTCAGGAAGCTTGGACCAGAGCCAGGCTGCAGGTCCCGGTGGAGCTGCAATCCCCGCTCGAGACACTAGAGGGAGAGTGCGGGAGAATCTCTGCACAGTCCTGTGCCTGCTCAGTGTCCCTCAGATCTCCCAGTCATTCAATCCACTTGCTCACAGAGGACAGGTGTAGACTGATGAAGCGTTTCCTGCATCTCACATTTTGTTCTTCATTCTTTTAAGAAATGCAAGTGGGTTAGTTTGCCCCTAGTGCAAACAGAATAAAGACCACATAACGCACTTAGCACAGCTCTTACTCAGCATTTCTTTTGTGGTGGCCTTTTGCTTATTTCACCTCCCTTTATCTTTTAGAATTTTTTACCACATCTTTATACAGTGGGCTCAGGATTAAATGTCGGTTTTGAAAAATGGAGTCAAAATTCCTAAAGAAATTGTTTGCTGTGAACCTTCCAGTAACATTGACCTCCCATTTTATATTAAAATTTTGCATTTTGCAAAGGGACATTTGGGATAGTGAGCACACACACCCACAAAGAGACACAGCGCAGGGACCTGGTACTCCCCTCCCTCCAAAGGAGAAGGGATTAGGGCAATTTCCTGTGTCAAGTGAAGGAGACAGACATTTGTGGGGAAGTGGTGAACGCCACTGAGATGTGAGCTGGGACAGCAGCACCTCAGACATTAGACATCAGCCATGTGTCCTTGGCTTGTGGCCTCGTCTCTGGGGCTCCATAACATGATGCAGGTCCATAACTCAGTCAACTAATGACTGTAAGATTCTAACACATGGACAGTGTTGAAAATCTGGCCTGACTTTTAAAAATACTGGAAAAGTAATTTAAATACTTCATCAATTATAAATGAAACAAAATACCTGATTTGTTTTCAACCATTTACTTAGGTATTCCTTTTATTTTGTGATTATTAAGTTGATGCATAAACAGAGCAAAATTCATGTAATAAAATTATTTAGATAATTTCTTTCATTTTCTAGATTTTCCTGTTGTAGTAGGAGGTGCGTGGGGCACATAGACTGATTTGTGACCCCATAAACACCCCATAGTCTGTCCAGCATTGCAGCAAGGGAGGTCCACCAGGTCATCTCAGGGCAGTTTATTTATTATTCATCTCATAATGATCCTTTTATGCTACCGCGTTTCGTAATTCATAACGGATGCAGGCACATGGACATGTGGGGCTGCATACACGGCCCACTGCAGCCCTTTCTGCCTCCGCTTCCTCATCCTTCCTTCTTTTGATCCCCTCATCTGCAGAATTTCCAGCTCCCTGCTCCATGTTGTTTTTCTCTCTTTGATTTTGCTCCTTAAGTTTTTGATTTTCTCATGTAAGCGAAACTATGTGATCTTTAAGTTTCATTTTCTGGATTATTGCCCAAAATATTTTACACTAAAGATGTGTTGAATTTTATGTTGAATTTCAATGTTCATGTATAAGCCAGTTTCCAGCACCATTTGTTAAATTTTCTGCTGTGGGGCCGGGGAGATGGCTCAGCTGAATAAGTGTTTCTGGGTCAAGTTCAAGGGCCTGAGTTCAATCCCAGGTTCCTCTTTAAAAAAAAAAAAAAAAAAAAAATCCTGCAGTGTGTGTTTTAAATCATTTGTATAATTTCATTCAATTTTTAACTTTTCCTGCTATAGTAGGATGTACATGGAGTACGTAGATTTATTTTTAACCCCAAAGCACCCCGATGTCTCCCTAGGCTTGAAGCAAGGGAGATCCACCAGGTCAACTAAGGACATTTTACGCATTATTTATTTTATACTGAGTTTTTCTTTTTTTGTTTTGTATTTCATGGAAGGGTCTACAGGGTCTTCAGGGTCTCACTACTAGATCAGACTCATAGTGATTACCTGTTTAAAAACTCCCAAGTTCTGGGATTACAGGAGCACACCACAATGCCCAGTTTCAATTGCCCTCTGAGCGTGCCCTGGGGGCTTGGCTGGCATGGCAGGCCCGTGGATTGAACCCCCAGCCCCTACTCCTGCTTGCAGTTGCTTTATCCACTGAGCTATTTGGCCAGCCTTTATACTACTCTTTTATATGAGCCATTGTCAAAAAGCAGGCAGCTCAGTGTGCCTGGGGTTCTTTCTGGGTCGTCAGCTCAACTGCATCCATCTATAAATCTGTTCATCCACTCCCTCATCTGTTTCTGTGCAAGCACAGCTGTCATTCTCAGTGAAGCCTTGTAAGGTAGGTTGCAGTCTGGGATTCTTTTGCCCCCACTCTACTCTTGTTGCTCAGGATTTCTTTCGTTATTCTGGGATGAATTTTAGGATAGGTTTCTCTGGTTCTGTGAGAATTGGTGTGATATTTTGATTGGTATTAAAATAAACCTCCACATTTACTTTTAGAAATATGGGCATTTTTACAACATTTTTCTGTCCCTCAGAAACAGGGACTATATTTCACATTTTTGACGTTTCCTTCCATTTCCTTTTCATACTACTGGAGTCTTTATGATAAAATGCCTGGAATCCTTGTTGTTCAGCTTCTAAGTCTATCATGTTCTCAATGCTTTTATGAGTGGTATAGTTTTATTAGTGTCTGTCTCAGTCCACTCACTGTGGTTCTACAAAATGATTATTGATTTTGAGTGTTGATTTTTTTTATCTTGCTCCCTGCCTGGAATTGTTTATTTGTTTTATAAGTCTTCTGCTGCAGCATTTTGGATCTTCTATTTAAAAATCAATCATATGGAAAGAAAGTTAATTTGACACCTACTGTCTGGTAGTGTTTCCAGTAGTATATTGAACAAAAGTAATGATGGTCTGCATCTTTTTGTGTCTCTTGATTTTAAATGGAAAGCTTTCTCTGTAATGTCATTACAAAATACATATACAGTAGTTTTATCTTATATGGCTTTTAACAGATGGAAATATAGTTTTTCTACACCTATTTTTTAAAATTTTATCATGCTTAGATGTCAGTTCTTCCCGAAGACTTCAGGGCGAGTATCCAGATGATCAGTCTACGTTTGTTATTGCTTCTATTTGTGCTCTATTTCAGGATTACTTATTTGTGTTGAACTATCAGTGTATTGTGGGGTGAGGCTTATGAGGTCACATTGTGTAATCTTGTTAATGACTTTATTGAGCTCTTTTTCCAATATGTCTTTGAGATTCTTTGTATCTATGTTCATTAACATAGCTGGACTTTTCATTTTTTGGGTTTTGGTTTTTTTTTGTTTTTGTTTTTGTACTTGAGCTCTTATCTGGTTATGGATTTAATATGATGTTAGTTTGTAGGAATTAGATTGACAGTTGCAGTTCCATTTCTGTTTAACTAAAGGGTCTGAAGAGTCTTGGCATTAGATCACCCCTGAAGTCCTTTCTTGTAGAACTCAGTGGTAAATCTTTAAGTCCTGGGTTTTTGTTATTTGGTACATTTACAGTGCAGCCTCAACCACATTGCCTGTGGTTAGGTCTCATATCTCCTGGTCTTAGTATTTTTAGGGTTCATAGTATCTAGGAGTCCATCCACTCCATGCATTCTTGAATTTATGAAGGAGAGGTGGTGAAGTACTTGCCAGTACTCTGGATTTCGGCAGTATCTGCTTATGTTTCTCCATTTACCATTTCTACTCACACTGAAAGAGGTCTTCTATTTCCTTTATTTTGTGAGATTGCCTAAGACTTTATGTAGATTTTAATCTTGTGAAGAATCAGTTTTTCATATGTTCTTTGTACTTTTATTCTCCATTTTTTTAAGTTTTCTCTGATCTTTGAAATTTCCTTTTACTATCCATCCATCTATCTATCTATCTATCTATCTATCTATCTATCTATCTATCTATCTATCTATCTAATTTTTGGAGGTGGCCCTCGTAATCAGACTTAGGACTCACATGTGCCAAACAGGCACTGTTCCACTGAGCTATATCCCCAGCCCACTATCTTAATATTTGATTCTCCTATTTTTCCTTAAAATCTAATGAACCATTATTAGGTTTTTGGCTTTGCTTTGGTTTTGGTTTCGGTTTTTCTGATGTGGGCATTATTAGGTATTAACTTTCCTCATAAGACTGCTTTCATTGTGTCCCATATGTTCAGGAATATTATACCAGCATTATTTTTCCAATGTGGATCTATTTAAATTCTTCTTTTGCACATTGGTTATTCAGTCATGTACTATTTAATCTTCATCTGTGCATAATTTCCATGACTTTTTTGTAGTGACAAATGTGAGACACTTACTGTTTCAAAGGATCAAGCAAGAAAGAAAAGTGCCTAAGGAAACTTGTCCCCTGGGAAGCTGTAAACAGCATAACAGATTCCTGGAGGGGTTCCCTGCCTGTGCTGTGTACCTTTACCTGGGAAGCTATCAACCAGTGATCTGTGAACTTGGAGCTTGTTAAATGCCAGAATGTGATGTAAAGAACAGATTGCTTTGTTATTTTCCTAGTGGTTGTCCATAGTACTAGAAGCCGACATAATATCCTGTCCAACCACCATTAGTGCAAATCTTGCCTCTCATAGAATTATGTAGAAGCACGGCGTCATCTATCCCAACTGTACTGTCCATACACACACATCATGATTCTTCCTTTCTATACCCCTTCCTATGTCTACACCTGTCAAAGATGGGCACTCCATTGTAATTAAACCAATTTAGGTGCCTGAACTCGACGACACAATCCAACACAGTCCAGTATTCCACAACAATAGTGAGTTATCTGAAGAAATTGTCGACCATAGCCATTTACAGCTCAACTTATTATGGCCCTGCATTGTATACCTCATTTTTATACTTTTCTGCTGGATGGTTAAGACCGAGATAGAGCAAGACCTATATACCAAAACATGTAGTTTTTGTTTCTGATGAGGTCAGTGAAGTCCCCTTAGGGTTTATCTTGTAATCCTGTACCTTATTCTGTAGATCCTTTGTTTGTGTCATCCATGTGGATGAGTCATGGACAATGCTTGACCAGTTTGCTCTCTCTGAGAGCCTGAGAGAAGTATTAATTATTGAATCTTTGATATAATTCAGATATAAAAAATAAGATAGTAAACAGCTACACTCTGTTAATTTACTGATGAGACATCTGCTATAATAATGTCTGCAAGTATACTATCATGTATGCACCTTGTACGCTACCATAACATTATGAAAACAGTTTACAATGTATTAATTTATTGAATTCATCTTGTCTAGTTGTCTTAAAACTGTCTCATTGATATTTGTACTTCAATAAAATAAAAAAAGAACAGATTCCTTATGCCAAATTAGTTATGCACATTCCTTAGCCTGTTTGTAGCCCTCAATGTCCTTGTTTTGGACTTTGAGGATTTTGAATATGAGGTAAAGGAGTAAAGTTTGGAGAAATAAAAGAAGGTGAGAAACTGAAAAGTGTAACAGGAAGCATCCTACTAGGCAGGAAAAGAAGATTAATAGAAATGTATCAGAAAACTTTGTGAAAACACTTGAAACAAACAAAAAAGAATAAAGGACAAAAGCAGAGAGCAAAATAGAGAAAGAAAAAAAGTTAAAAGCAAAAATTATCCCTAAACAATACAAATTGCATTAATAATCTATATGTATTATATGAAGAGAAATGGGTAGAAACAGTTCCTGTGCTTTTAAGTCATGATTTCTTCCTCACATCTGCTCTAAGGAAATCCACGAAATGTGGAAGAGCCACACTGGCTCAGTTGCAGCCCTGGTTGGTTGCCCTGCGAAGCCTGCTCCCAGCTGCCTGCTGGGTGTGCATGGTCAGCGACGCACGCGCTTATGTCATGTGTGCTCTGGTGACTCCTAGACTCCAGATCCTCTGTGACCCTCCGTCCAAGGCCACCTGCTGCTGCCCTCCACCTGCAAACCATGGCTGCCGAGGTTAATTCCTGTTTATATATATGTATACTTTTTCTACTTAGCATTAATTTGAGGCATGAGTCCACTGAGATTCTGACACTCAAAAGTTTCAATACATAAATCCAGAGTTGACTATATACTTTTCATGTTTAAAGTGTGCTTCAATTTAAATGGTTATGTTTTTTCAGGAATAGAAAATACCATGGTTAAATTTATCCACAATTAGACTACAAGTCCCTTTTCAATTTATTTATTTTAGGATGCACGGATGGCCAATTGGCATGCGATTGGGTGGTTGATGCATTGTTAATTGTGGAAATCAAAGTCAGAACTACATTAATGTATGTCCTCAAATGCAATAGAAACATATTATCAGAAAAAGGCAAGAAAAAGGGAAAAGAAGAAAAGAAACAAAGGAAGGGAGGATGTGAGATAAAGAAGAGGGAGAGAAAGACAGACAGAGAGAGAGAGAGAGAGAGAGAGAGAGAGAGAGAGAGAGAGAGAGGCAGAAAGAAAGAGGAAGAAGACCTACCAGGTGTCAGCAGGGTGACAGACACTTGGTGCTTCTCCTGTGGAAGTTTAGACTTGGGAGCCACTTAGAAACAGTGAGCCAGTTCCTGTCCCTGAAAAACATCAATGTGCCACATTGTTAAGCAGTTCCAGTTCATTCACAAATTCAAACAGAGCACTCACAGGGTTTTCCTGATCCAAGTTTGTGGCATCGCCATCCACAAGAGCCAAGCATTGGAACCTCCCCAGTGGCTTGGGGCAGAGGAAGACAGTGGATGAGCTATGGATGTCAGATAGGATAACATTTAGAATGGAAAAGAAATACAACTCTGATACCTCCTAGCAGGATGAACCTTGGAAGCACTATTCCAAAGACAGTAACTCAGACTCAAAAGGACAAGTACTGCATGATTTAATCTTTCCAATAATCATAACAGTACCATGGTACTATGATTCATGAATTAAATTCACTCACAGGTTGTGCTCACAAACCAAACTGGACAGAAATCAAATCAAATTTCCCAATCAAGCATTGGGAACATAGCTCAGTAGAATAAGCGCTTGCGTGGCAAGCATAGGTTTTGAATTTTCTTTTTTCTTTCTTTGTTTTTTTTTTTTTTTTTTGTGGAACTGGGGTTTGAAATCAGGCCCTTGTGCTTGCCAGGGAAGTGCTTATTCCACGGAGCCATCTCCCTGGCCCAGTGGGAAGCACAGGGTCCTGAGTTTAATCTTTGGTACCACAACAAATAAATAAATAAATAAATAAATAAATAAATAAATAAATAAATAAATAAATAAATAAAAAATCTCAATCAGATCAGCACTGACCATGATCACTGAACTTGGCTCACTTCTCACCCAACTTGGCTTGAGGTCACAGACATAGAAAGAATCATGTTCATGAATGGACTCACTGTGATTCACAGATTCAGAAGAATGCGGTTTCCAGGGACGAGACCAAGGAAAATGGGCTTTTGTTTTTGAGGTGAATTTGAGCCATGTGAGCGAGCAGAAGCCCTAGGGTTGAGGGGCCATGATGATGGTAGGAAAAGGTCCATGTGCTCAGTGAGACTGTGTAAACCCATCATTATCAATTAAACTGCGGACTTTATTCAATGTCATTTTAATGAAAATAGACATAGTGGACAAATAAAGTTATGAGGGGCACTTTTGTCCTCTTCTCAGAAGGACAATTTCACGAGTTCAGTAATCTGAGATTCTGAGAGTTGTTGATGAACATTTGCTCTGCATTATCTGCATGAAAATGTAAAATGAGCCAGTTGATCTTTCCTGAATAACATTACACAAATGTGGATTATAATACCTAAGTTCACATTGCACCTTAAATAGTTTTTCTAGGGTAATTGTTACTATCAACACCGTAGGAATAGCACCTAAAGTAAATTTTAGGTTGCTCCTCAAATACTAGACCCTTTAAGCATCCCTTCCACTGTGCTTATGTTACATTTATCATATTGAATTGTAAAGTAGCACATTTGCTGCTCAGTAATTTGCTAATCAAAACATGGAGACACATTTTGGCAACACAGTGGATGAGTAATACATAGGAAAAACTTGCAGTCCCATAAGACTTTTATGTTCAGTAATAATTGGGGAGTCTGAGAAGAATAATTCCCCCTTGCACTTACCCTTAACACACTGAGAAACATGTTTTTTATAAAAAACAACTAGCAGGGCACCTTCCCTAGTCCTCGCCCAGGGCCAAACTGAGTGCCGTGGACTCAGCCTCTGCTGTCCAAGTCCCTGTGGACTTTCCTGAGTGAATACATAAGTGGAGTAGAGATCAACTCTCTGTCAAGATGGGCTGGTCTGCTAAGGTGTCCGCATGTCCACACAGATGTCACTGCTGAGGAGTATATGGATACCAGGTGAGCGGGTGGGCTGCCTGGAACATACTGAGAAAGGATCACCAGAGAGTGTGACTCTCTCCACGTGCTATCTCTGAGCCTGCAGTCAATCACCCACATTTGTATCTGTGACAAGCAACGAGGCCCACACAGTGAATGCAGGCTTTTAGAGTTTTTTCACAGAGCACACATTTTGGAAAATGTTTAAAATAATAAAATATGACAATAAGTAACTTGTAACACTAGGATTTTTTGCAAGTCCTTAAAAGGAATTTCATAAAAGATGACTATAGAAGGTAAATATGCAAGTGCTGGTGAGATAGCTCAGTGGACTAGGTGCCTGCTTAGGCAAGTGGAGGGACCAGGAGTCCATTCCAGCACTACTTGAACCCTGGTCCCTCCTCCAGGCGTGCTGAGCTGGCAACCAAGTCTCTGGGCAGGCTGAAAACAGGAGGATCACTAGGAGCCCAAGCTGTGTGGTGGGATACTGCACCAAATATACAAATAAAGGAGAGATATATACTAGGAAGGTATTCCATGACTGATGGATTAAAAACAAAAAATAAAGTGTCAGTAAACATTATAAAGAATTTTCTAAAATATGAAGTTGATTGTATATTTAAAACAAAAATTATCATAAAATGTGGAACAAGATTTGTGGATCATGAATAACTAATGCAAATTGAGAGTACAATTTATTGATAATCCAGACAATGCCTGATATTTTCTAGAAATCACTGATCTTTGTGTAAACACAGTAGGGCTGTGCTATGCATTAAATGGTCTTCTGTAAAAGGAAATATGGCAACTCTAGATAATAGTAGTGAGACCATCAGGCAAATATGCAGGAAACTGTTAAATTCAAATGATATTGAAAAAGGTGAGATATTTCTGAGTCTTAAATAGTCGAAGGTGTTTATAGAGAAAACCATATTTCTGAAATAATTCCATTCATGGGATAGCAGGGCTGTCATGCCTAGATCTACAGAACCCCTGCTGGGCATGGAAAACATTGGGGAGAATTTCAAAATTCCTTAATTTGGACTTGCTAGCCGGGGATGTTTTATCCATAAAGAGGGGTTTAGTCATGCAGGACAGGAGATGTTCAAAGTTATGTCAATTTCTTGGTATGAACCTTCTTGGCTACTGTAGTACTGCCTCCAGTGCAAATATCCCTTATTTAATCTGCAGTTATATATTTAATTTCTGGCCTAATCTAATTTTAGAAAATGAGTTTAGTAATCTGTGTCAGACTGGAGAGTCTAATGATCAAATTGATACAGAATTTCAGGCAAAATATCTGCAGGCTGGCAGCTGGAAGGGTTTCTCATACTGATTACTAGATGTGGACAGTGTTTAAGGCAACAGAGGATGCTTGGAGCAATCCTGGGGCCTCCTGAGAGGGCGAGAGTGGCTGGGCTGCAGTGGAGTCGGAGGGGAAGCTGACCTGAGAGGGCGAGTTCTCACCGGTGCTGTGGAACAGAGATTTTCTTATTTCCCACTTTCCCGGGTATTTGGTTTTTTTTTTTTT
>PVKA01017400.1:0-45802 GCA_004027165.1 Ctenomys sociabilis | reverse complement strand
TACTCAGTGTTCAAATGTCAATTGTTCACTGTGGATGAAGTTCTGTAATTCATCTAATGTATTAATTTTTAGTTTTATTTCATTGGGATCTAATACAATAAAGGATATTATTTCAATTTTTGTATTTAATAAGACTTGTGGAAAAGAATGTATGAACTGTAGATGTTTGCCTGCCCATTTCATGTATAGTGTACTTAAATCAGATGTTTCTTTGAAGTTTTGGCTGGTTGATTTATCCCTTTTATAGAGTGGGATAATGAATTCACATTATGATTGTATTGGGGCCTATATGCCCCTTTATGCCAGGTGTTATTTGTTTAATGAAATTTAGCTGCATATATATACACATATATACATATATATATATATGTATATATAATGTTTTATCATTAATTATTACCTTACCCACTGTGTATAGCCTTCTTTTCCTTATAACTAATTTTGAAGTCTACCTACATAGATATAAGTGTACTTACTTTTCTTGCTTGCATGGATTATCATTCCTCTGCTTTTCTCTTTAAGGCTGCATGTGGCTCTGTATGTGAGAAGTACTTTTGGAAGGTAATCTAAAGTTTTTTTTTTTTTTTTTTTAATCTAGTCAACCAAGCTGTTTCTTTTGACCAGAGAATTAAGACCATTTATATTGTATTCTTATTGAACTATATGTAATAATTCCTCTCTTTTTTTTCTATTTTTCTTGCTTTGGCTTCATTTACTACTTGTTTTTGACATTTTATTCCAGTATGAAACATTTTTTTTCTTTCTTGATTCCTGGTTTGGTCATCCTTTTCCTCTGTGTTTTGGATTCCCTTAAGTACTTTCTGTAATTCTGGTTTAAAAGTAGTCAGTATTTCTATTGTTTAAATTTATGGACAAGGTCTTTATGTTTTCATTTTTTTGCTATGTATTTCTTCATTTATTTGCGTTACCAGGGATTGAACTGAGGACTTTTCACTTGACAAGCAAGTATTCTACTCAGCTATCTGCCCGGCCCTCTTCCGCATTATACTAATCTAGATGGATAATTACTTTGTTTCAAGTTTTGAATAATCATTCCAAAGTTTTCTGGATTTTTAGACTTTCTGTGAGAAATTCTGCTGTTATTTTAGTGAGCTTACCATGATAAGCAATTTGTTTTTTCTCAATATTTTCTTTACTCTGAGCTTTTGGAATTTTAATTATTATATATTGTAGAGAAGTATTTATTTATTTGTTTGTTTGTTCATCTACTATTTATTTTGCAATACAGGGATTGAGCTAGGTACCTTGCACTTACCATACAAGCACTTGTACCACTGAGCTATCTCCCCAGGCCTGAGATCTTTTGTTGTTTATTTGTTTGTTTTTAAATAATCTTATATATCTGGATTTCCAAATGACTTTTATTACAATGATGTCCATTTCTCTACATTTAAAAACTTCCTTAAAAAAATTCAGCAAGTTTTCTGCAGTTTTTCTAAGCCATTGACCTGTACTTCTCTATTTTCTTCAAGATAATTTATCTTAAACGTTGACTCTTAGAGTTGCCTTGTACAAGAATACTTGAAAAGTTTATTTGTCAGGTATTATGTTTTCTTATTACCATTTGAGTTTTCTAGTATAACCATGTTGTTACCAAGCCCTACTATTCTTTCTTCTGATTCATGTGGGTTCTTTTTTTACTGACACTTTCAGGGGAGCTTTTTGACTATAAATGTTTTCATGCATAGGGTTTCTGTTATGTCTTTTTTATAAACTTTATCTCTTTACTGAAGTGATCTTTCACATCAAGCATTATCTTGTTAAACCTATTCAACCAGTTATTTTTATTTTCTTTGATTAGTTGATTATTTTATATGTTAATTTTAAAATAATTTGACATTTTTGCTACTTGAGTAACTATGAAATCAGTTTTGCATATTTAGGAATGCTTAAAAGCATCTTGTCTCTTTTCTCATAATTTTTGGTTCTCTACTAGAGATTGAAGTTAAGATGAGGTATATATTTCTACCATTCTTTTCTAGAAGTCTTTTTATAAATGACTTTGTCTTTATGATGTACACACATCTCCTGGTGTGTCTAGTGTGGAAGAACTCAATCAGCCTAATCAAAGTGTTATGTTCAACCGTTACCATTGTTTTGCAAGGAAATTACAACTACTGGTGATATTTTCATCTAAAGAACTATTTGTACTATTTAAGCTTTTCCATTGCTGTGACTCAGTGCACAATATCCACTACTTCAAGGAAGACAAGTTCAGTTTGGCTTACTGATGCACTCCATGTCTGCTTACTCCAAGGCTAAAACTTCAAGATGGCATGGCATAGTAAAACAAAATTTCTTGGTTCCTGGCTGTCTGTGAATAGAGTCAAACAGTACCAGAAAGCAATGGGCATATACAATATGCAAAACCTGGCTAGGGAGATAGCTGAGCAGCATAAGTCTCTGGCTGGCAAGTGCAAAGTCCTAAGATCTCCTGTACAAAAACGATACCAAAATTAAACTTCCAGAGCCTACTTCAACATACCAGGAATGTGCTTTGGTTAATAAGTAGAGTTTTCTTAATTCTATAAAGTTCACATATCAGAATTAATAGTCATAATCTACCATTAGTCAGTGCCACATCCAAATATTCTCTTTAAGTCATGTTAGTCTCTAAAAACAGACAATAGAAAATTCATAATTCAATCTAACATATTATAAGACATACACCTAGAAATGAAAAATTGCAGAATTTTTCAGAAGTCCAAATTCAAACCTCTTCTGAGACACAAGGCAGATAATTAGCTGTGGACCTCTAAAAATAAAAATTATAGTTACATAATGACAAGGTGAAATGATATAGTGTATGTGCTCCTATTCTACAGAGAGGGGTGGGATGGAAAAGAAGCAGACTAAAGGAATATCTCAAGCCAGTAGGGCAAACACTAAGTCTGAAGCTCTGTACTTGGCTCCTAGGGCACATGGAGGGCAAAACTGAGTTTCATGGGGACTGGGCATCCTCACTCCTTTGGCCTTGTTTAGTGCAGTCCATAAGGCCGCTATTGGGCTCACTTTACCTCTGGGCTGAAACTTTCCTCACAGCCATTCTATGTTCCAGAAATGTGCAAATCCATGATGTCTCCACTTAATCATTAGCTTTACTCCCATTGATTCACATACTGATGTGCTAAGGGCCACTTGCCTAGGCTCAAAACCTTTTTTGGAAATGTAGTTTGAGATTTTCTGATATCAGGACTTTGTATTCTTATAGACTAGTAAAACCAGCATGATTGGATGATACTAGTGTTGGCTGATTCCTTGAGCAACAAGTGGAACTTCAGTGTCTTTGGTAGCAGCAGACAGTGAGTCCCTGAATGACTGCATATGTTGAAATGAACCTCAGGAAGCCAATTCCTAGGAGGTCTTTCTCAATGAGGAATGGCTTGAATTTTCTTCTCAATTAAAGATTTTAAATTTTGAAGTCTTGATCTTGTGATGCTTAGGTGTCTCACTGATTTTGAGATGCCACCAAATCACTTTTGTACTTGTTCCTTCATAAATCTCTTTAACAGTTGTACCTCCTTTAGTCCCATCTTTAAGCATAATTTCTCTGGGGGAAAAAATTAAGCTTTCAAATTTTTTCTGTTCTGCCCTTGCACCTGATCATCACATAAATCTGGCTAAATGAAACCCACAATACCCCAAATGTTGTGCTCTCTTGAAATTGTTTTTGCTAGATTAATTAGTCTATCACCCTTAATCTCAGTCTTCTATAAATTCTCAAGATGTAGACCAACTTTATGAAAAGTAGAAAACATGGCCTTTAGTCTGAATGCAACTGTATTCCTTATTCAAAAAATAATCTTCCTGTGACTGGCTTTTACAATGTATATTCTTAACAACATTCTGGTCTTAGAAGTTTTGATGAGTATGAACTATCAGTCTTTGCTTACTGTATTCTAAGGTTTTCCAGACTAACTTTCTAAATATCTGCAGCAGTCCAGTTCCAATGGTTTCTAAGCCACATTCCCAGGTACAGCCAGACTAATGCTTCTACTCTTGGTACCAATTTTTGTGTTGCTCAGTTTTACTGTCAGTGAGACACAATTCTCCATAATTTAAAAGAAGAAAGACTTAATATGGCTCAGTTTCAATCCATGAGTGCTATATCTTAAGACTAAAATATTGTTGCAAAGGGCATGGTGAAGCAAAGCTACTTAGTCCATAATGGCAGATGGCAGAATATAGTAACAGTACCAGAGAGGAATCAGCATTGTATGACGTATAGTGCACCCAAGAATCCTTTATTTAACCCACCCAGTCCTGTACATCAAGGAATGTACTTTTTAAATCTGTTAAGCATTTCTTATTTGAATGAAAGTGACTTATCAGGATTATCTGTCATACCAAACATATATCAAGATAATTTAAAACTTGTTTTAAGAGATTTCTACTCTTCAAATCATCTAAGAGATAAGAGAATAATAATGGTAGATAGACTAGATGGAAAAAATACTCAAGAAATTATAAGTAAAAGTAAACAAAACAATAAAAACAAACTATACTGATGATGTTTCTATAAAGGTTTAAAAGGGTAAGGGGAGAGAGAGTTGAGAGGTATTGTGGGTACTGAGAAAGAAACAATCCAAGGAAAAGGATTAAAAATGGAGAATGTGACAAGAGTTAGAAGATTAAGTACAATTAATGAACAACAGAAATGCAAAATCAGAAAACACAATTGAGAATCTGTTATTGTAGGAGGTCATGTCATGAGAGGGAAAGACTGTAGAAACAAAAGCAATGATTAAAACACACATTTCCATCCACACATACAAAATACACTATTCTGCCTTGTGTAGGTGTTCACACTGAACATAATTATTTCCCTATCTTCACTGTGAACTGCATAACTGCAATGAAGATAGGAAAATAATTATCTTCAGTGTGAACACCTATGCTACACAAGGAAGAATGGTGTATTTTATATGTGTGAATTTATACATGTGTGTAAATGAAGGACCATTTTGTAGTGAAAAAATATATATCTGTATATACAAAATAATACAGATATACAGCTACTTTCTCTTAGTTCAATGAGACAAAAGTTTTGAACTAATAGTGTTTAGACAAGATATCACATCTACATCTTGTCCTCTGAATAGCTACTACAAACACAACAGTATGCAGTGTATTAATTATTGTAACTGTCTTACTAACCTGTTTCGAAACTGTCTCATTGCTACTTCTTAATAAAATTATTTTTAAAAAATATATCCCCTAGACTTCTATTGTTGCTTGATATAGAAATGCATATGAAAATACTTAATCCAGAGTTTTTCTGTCTCTATCAAGCTAGGAGAAACTGTTCAGATCATTCTGAAGGCTGATTTTCATCTTTATGTGGTTATAGATGAGTACTTGGGCCTAGTTGCTAGTAATGGGGCTGAATCACACTCACCATCTCAAATTTCTCTGTGTCTGTGATTGAAGGCACAATAACTCTGGGTTGTATACCACTCTTCTCTCTTTCATAGTCTGTGGGCAAGTTCTAACTGTGGGATAAATTCCAGAAGCATCAAGGCTGTACTCTTGAAAGCAAGTGTGGTCGGTACCTGCTACTGCTACTTTTACTCTGGAAGCTTCAGAGCTGAGTAGAGACAGACAAAGCACAGTGCTTGATAAAAGAAATCAGGAGTGTGCTGCTTTCTGCAGGTCTTTACAGTACCATTCCCTGAGTCAACCACACTCCACACATGCATAGACAAACAAAAGGCAGATTATTTTGTTGACACAGTGTGCAAACCACACTCTACTTCCTGCCCTGTCCTCCCCTCATACACACACATGCTTCTGTCCATACTGCTGAGATTTTCCCAGTGTAGACTCCAATCTCCTGGAATCCACACACTAGGGGATTTCTCGTTCTACTGTGGATTTCCCACAATAATTTTAGTATTACTGTGTCAAAGCTATGGGTATCATTCTCCTGGGCTCTCATCTAGCTGTAGTCTGCCATGAATCAGGGTCAAAAGTCTTTTAATAATAACATTTCAATGAAAGTGTACAAGACCATGAATTAGAGATAGCAAATGGACAAAATTATAACTGAATCCCATTTAACAATTTCTCTGATTTTTCAAGGCAAAATTCAAGAATATTTTCTTTTGGGCTGTAATAAATTATATTCCCTTGCTTATTTAGATGATTTTAATTGATAACCTGGAAAACTGTGAAAGCCATTCCACATTTCCAACTTCAACAATCAACAGAGGTATTTCAAAAAGGAAAAGGAGTCAAATATGCTTTTCCTGTACAAACTGTCTTAAAATGAGTTACCTCCCTGTCCTCGCTAACATGACAGAAGTGTATGTCAGAAAAATATTATATGAGAATAAACTATAGTCTATATGAATGCTATACTTATTCAGACATCGATGTTCTTCATTATTTGAAGGTAGAGTAGACTGCCCTTACTAAAGTAATTGAGAGGCTCTATAAAATAGGAAATTTTAATTACAGTTAGATATTTCCTGTATACTCTAAATTTCTTTCACTGCAACATCCAACATGCCTATGCTGCCACTCAAGAAAATACTAACAAATGTTTGGAGCATGACTTTGAAAACTGCTGTTGCAATAGAAATTGAAACAAAGGTATTGAGACCTTATAAAACAAAATCCCTTGTTGCTATGGTAATGCCTAATTTCTAAAGATTTAAAGTAAGCACTCATTTTTTTCCTAATTCAATTGGGTCCCGTTTTTTGCATTGATATTCAGATGATTAAATATTTTTGAGATCTATGCATTTTCTATGAGGAAGTAGAGGCTACATTCATTTTGAGCATGATTTTGAGCACGTACAACCATACTCAATTAATTCACTGAAGCAGCATATAATGCATGGTCGTGACTCACCACTCATTCAGAACGTTCCGTATTTTCTGACCTCTTAAAATTGCACAGCAGTATCACATATGATGAAATTGTTCACTAGCTTTTCGTTGCTAACAGATTCACATTCAATCCTATCAGTTGATCAGAAAGTCCAGTGAAGAGCCATATTCGTTTGAAACTGATGCTCAGAATAAGGGCAAAAGTGAGCTGCTGATTTACTAGCAAAAGTAACCTACATTCACACATTTTTTTTCAGAAAAGTAACCAACATTTGCTTATATTAGAATTGAACACTGGTTTTTACATAATGAACATATTACTCTGAGAAGAGCATAACTTTGCGACACCTAGAAGTTTGCTTGTACAAACATGTATGCTCTGTCTATGTCCACATGGGTGTATATATTGCTCTATTTAAACTGATTTTAAGCGTTGCAGTGAATTATGTAAAAATATGTTCAAAATTTTCAGTTTGTTGTACAGTTCCTATACTGAGACCATAGTAACATCATACACACACACACACACACACACAGATTTTTGATTACTTGGTATGTAAATAAACACATTACATTACATATTTCCATACAGAAATGTCCAAAAGTTAACAAGTGCCCATTTCAATTAATTTTGATAATTCATATTCATAATGTATCACATTTAAAATAAGACTTTAAATATTTTGAGACTTTGAATAATTTCTTTCTTTCTGCCTTTCTTTCCTTCTTTCTTTCTTTCTTCTTTGTTTTTTTTTTTTTTTTTTTTTGGAACCGGGGATTGAAATCAGGCCAGTGCATTTGCCAGGGAAGCACTTATTCCACTGAGCCGTCTCCCCATCCCCTACTTTGAATAATTTCTATAGCTTATTTTTTTGTATTTTTTAAATGTATTTAGTAGAGGATCTACACAGTTTCCCTACACAGATCAGACTCATAGTGATCCGCCTGTTTACAGGCTCCCAAGTGCTGAGATTACAGGCGAGCACCATCACACCCAGTCTCAATCTCCACCTCCATATGTCCCTGAGGGTAGGATTGGGATGGCATCAAGGAGATAAAATCTCAGCCACTGCATCTGCCTAAGCAGGTGCTTTAATCCACTGAGCTATCTGGCCATCCTTATCGTGTGTCTTAGAGCAACATATTTTTTTGGGCAGAACTGGGGATCGAAGTCAGGCCCTTGCTCTTGCCAGGGAAGCACTTATTCCACTGAGCCATCTCCCAAGCCCCAACATATATTGATAACCTTTAAAAGTACTTTATATTAAATTTATATATTGTGTTTTTGCTCTTGTCCTCCTATTAGAGTACATATTTGCATACATGCCCTTGAAACAACATATAATGGAATAACACCTCCTATACAAAATTGTCCTTTCTGTCATGTTTATTTGATAGCCACATTGTATAAAATTATCAAATCTACTGTATGTTCCTCAGGAGTCTTGCACCTATTCCCAAGGAATATCATGAGTTGCCTCTGTGTCTGTAATCCCTGGGAATTGTCTAGTATAGATTTCATCCCGAAGTATTCAATTTGTTTAACTGCAACATTGAGATCAGGGATCATGCTTTCAGTATTTAAATCTTCCTGCCATTAGAGCTAGGTTACAAATGCATATTTGATTATAAACAGGAGTAAGTGAAGAGCTCTTATCTCATTCTATTATACATTATTATAATTTGTATACATATCTAATGACCACTTTCTTTACCTAATAAAATGATTAGAAATTAAACGACTGTTGTACACATGCGATTCTTTCCCCAGCACACAAATCAGGTATTGAATAAATACTTAGTTAATTTTAACTGTATATGTATAAAGTAAAGGAATTATAAGAGTACAATCTACAAAATTTTCTGATGTTTCTATGACATTTTTAAGGTTTTAACAACTTTGCTGTTTGTGTTTTATTCTGAGTACAATACAGGAAAATGTGCCTCCCCAAATATTTAGGATTTTGGTTCTCTTTGCTCTAGTGTACATGCTACAATTCTATCTGAAAATACTTATTATATTTCCTTTAGATGAAGAATTTGAGAGGTATTTGGATACTTCAGATAATGCTTTCCCTGGATATCTTCAGAACAGTCCCTAAGTGGACAGTATATCTTTTGGCATCTATATGGACTTAAGATGAATGTAAAGGATTTCACAGGACTCCACTTCAATGGTCCTGTTGAGATATTTCCCTCTAGAAATACAACTTTCACCTGAACCATTCATGCATTCAATGCAAGTATAGAATTTATAATAAAATTGTAATCAAATTTTTCTATCATTCACTTTGATGATCAGTAAATATATTTAAACAGATCAATACAAGTGGCATTAAATTTTAGAATCAAAGCTCTAATGTAAAATTGACTTGAAATTAGGACGCCTGCAATTATTGCAAATATTAAGTTAAAATAATAGCATGTATTGCATTATTTCAAAATTCATATTGGATGACCAATACATACTTCCTTAGAATAACAAAGATGTTAGATACTCAGCCACTGATCTGCCATTGTTAGCTGTAGTTTAGAATCAAACAAAGGTATTTCTTTAGAAATCAAAATTCACAAAACCTTGTGAACAGGTTAAGCAAAGTTTCATACAGTACATCTGCTCCTGCAGTTGTTCTATTTCCTAGATAAAATGTCATTCAAACAGTGTTCTCCCTATTCCCACACAAGTTCTTAGACTATTCAGAAAACGCTTGGGGAGAAAGATTACTTATTCATGAAAGCAAGTTTTTTTTGGTCACCATAGATTTGATTGGCATTAGCAGCAACTATGTCTGACTCTAAAGATTTAAATATTCATTAGGGCATAATCATGACATTTAAATATCTAAGGTTTAGAAATTTCAAAGTGATTCTCATTTTGGAATCAATATAGCCTATTTTACATACATGACCTAATAAAATTCAAAGCATTACATTCCTCTTAACTTCACTCTGTGAGGAACAGCCGTGTGGAATGGAGTCCTGTTAAAATATCCTACCAAAGTATCTTACACTATTAATATAATATACCAGAAAATTTTAAAATAAATAGGTCTGCTCTTACAGTAACACATATGTATATCTTCATTTGAATGAACTATAGCAAAAATTAAATTTTTATGACCAGATTATTGTATATAAAATGAAGAGGAGCATTGCCCATGCCAGCTGTGCCCGTGGGGTGGTCTGAACTGTTGATTGAGACTGGTGTGGTGGCACACACCTGCAATCCCAGTGCTTGGGAGGCCGAGCAGGTGAATGAATCTGAGTCTGTCTATGGAGTGAGTCTGTAGTCCCTGCGGATCCTGTCCTAAATACATAAAAAAATGAAGAGTAAATCAATCACTCTTGAGGACTGCTTTCATACACTACCCTACACTACAGTATGAATTGATACATAAATATGTGCTTACATGCTTCCATAATATAAGTTTCCTTAAACCCTTGCATATTAGACAAATAGAGTCAACTGAAATATAATTAAGAAGTCAGTATCTCTAGTATCTACATTCACAGTGTGACATAATAATCTTTTACAGAATGGAGGACATCAATTTACTATGAGCTTAAACTAGATATTCCAGTGACAGACTGCTAACTATATCTACTTTTAAGAATACACAAGAAAACAAAGTAAGACATTGTTAAATTCTCGCCTTAATTTACAAACAAATGTATTTTTAAAAATATTTCTGTTGGATCGTAACCAAAGTGCATATACAAGTGTACACATCTTTATGGCTAGATTTTGATAGATTCTAGTGTATGTGATCACCTAGGAAATAAACATAATGAATATGTCAATCAAACTCAAATGTTTCCTCCTGCCCCTTGGCAAACTCTTCCTTCATACTACACATTATTATAGGAGTCACATAGTGATGTATTGTTAGATATTAAAGATTATTTCATAATTTATAGAGCCTCATATAAATGTTATTTATTGTTTGACTTCTTCCTCCAAGGGAGAGATTCACCATGTTGTTGTGATTAGGAATAGTTCATTACCTTTTTACTTGCTGACTTTCATGCCATTGTGGATACGTCACTTTTTAGAATAGTGATTTAAACTTACAATAAACATTTGGGTTGTTTCTAGCTTTCAACTATTACAAAAACAAGTATTTTGTTTATTAATAAACATCTCTGCCTGAAGACATGTCTTTATTTCTTTTAGGTAACTACATGTCAGTGGACTGGCTTGGTCATACCCTAGATATATTTTTAATTTTATAAAATTCTGCCAAGATTTTCTCTAATATGCCTGTATTATTTTACATCTCTGACAATAGTTGGTCCCAATGAGCTGTGCACATATTAGATGCAAATGATTTATTCTTAACACTATATACAGTGTGCATGTTTAGGTCATTTTATATGAGTTTGAAAATGTTAAGTCATATGATAATAGAACAGATTTTCCTCTTTACTCTCACAAGTAGCAGACTGTGATAAAATACATTTAATATGAACAAATTATATTTTTTCCACTTCAGTTTGACTTACCACCTGTATTGGAAGTTCAACTCACAGTTCTCTGACAGCAGATCCTAAAACCAAATCCATTCTATAGATGAGGAAACTCAGGGAACAAATAAGCTTCCCATGGACACAAAACTAATAAATGACAAAGTTAGATTTTGTATTTTGCTGTGCTGAAGCTCAAATTTTACTTTCTTAGTCAAAATGTGGTAGTCCGTTGACTTCTAAATTTTTTCATACCTATATTTTATACTATAAATATGAAATATTATATAAATTTATTATATGCCTCAGGGCAATTTCTGAAGATCAGAAATAATTGTTTCACAGCACTGTCACAACTTTAATTTTAGATTTTAAGAGTAGGTTTGCTGATCTCCATATTTGGGTATAGTCAGAAGTTATACCTCAGTAAGGTATATTTGAACAGAGAAGTCGCTGCACTGTTAGATTCTAACTTCTCTTAACTAATAGTTTAATAATATCCTTTCTTAATATGGAAATGTTAAAAGACTTAGTGCACAATTTATCCTCACATTATAAACTATTAAACAATTTAGAGGTATTTATATCCCATAATTCTTTCACATTAAGTGAACATGAAATGAGCATAATAGTATAATATTATCAATGTGACATTGCTGACAACAGGAAGAAAATCATCTAACTCCTATCTAGAAGCCAAAGCAAAATCAAATTACCTTTATTTAGTCATTAGTTCTACAGTCCACAAATATGTACTCACTATAAAATATATCACTGATTTTTATTGTGTTAAGGGTTCTACAACTAAGAAAAACTGAATTTAATTTCTAAATCTTTACCTAAAAGAAATTTTATAAGTAAGGTATAATTCTTTAGTGAAAAAACATACCAATTGCTACGTGCAGACTCATATTTCAAATTTTGAAAAAACCTACATGAACCATTTTATAAAGCACAAAAATGAATAGTCTTCCTTTAAAAAGAAACTCCAAGTTACTTGATATATATTACTATTAACACCAAGTAAGTATAGGTCTTTTTTATATATGTAAGTGGTATAAATTTAAAGTGTGAAAGTATTTGGAAACATTATAGAACTGGGAAATTTAATGAGAGTTTCATAAGATACAAGCAACCACATGAACATCTGCACATTCAAATATGGCTAAGAAAAATGTAAAATATGCAAGAGACAGCAGAACCCAGAGGTGGAGAACAAGCGGAGTACAGAGCTTTACAATAGGAGCAGCCTGTTTTCACCTGATCATTCGTTCCTTTTGATCAATTTAAATAAATGAAAAAAAGGGAGAAATGCATCACACTTGATCCATGCTTTCATTCATGCTCTGGTGTTCCTTGATGATGGCACCCAAACAGAGGAAGCTTCCTTCCTCTCTTCCTTTCCCTCTCAGAGGGAAACTCTGCTTTCTTTACAAGGACTCCACACACAAAACAATGAGAAAGACACAAAACAGATCTGGGGAAACTTACAGAAGATATCCAGCATGTGCTCTTTGAGGTTATATCTGAAACATGACATTCCTTCCTTTCTTTTTACATATGACTATTTGTAAGTAATTTATTTAGAGTATATTACATGAATTCTTTTTTTAAACTGTAGTGTATTTATGAGGTTTTATATTATCAAATTGAATTTACCAAAAAGCTAATTCCAAGACATATGATTGTTTCCTATTTTTTCACTTTATTGTAAGAATGCACTATTAGACTCAGAAAGGAAAGTCTGAGAAACATGAAGAATAATAAGGAATAATTTGGCCTTTTATTGTGACTTTCCCCTATTGTGTTTAGTTACATACTTAAAACTATTTAGTAAAGAATTTTTTATCACAAATACAGAGAAATGCATTCTCCCTAGGCATTTGGTTTTTGAAGTAGTAGCTACTACAGTAAAGTTCAGGCATCTATTTTTCCTTCTATTAGAAATGACTGTCCATAATGAAAACTCTAGAGGCATAGCACTGCTTTTCACAGTTGTTTTTAAGAAATTCTCAACATGCAAAGTTTATACTTTCTCAAAGAGTTAATAAAACATGACAAAAAGGGCTCTATATTTAAGTCCTTGAAGTGAATTATAGTATGTTTTCAGACTTGCAGTACTCACTTGCTAAAATTTCAAATAGGAAAAAAAGCATAATTTCAATGTCATAATTCTACTGGACAATTATTCACTGTATATTTTCACTTTAAGGAATGTAATATACGCATAAACATACATATGTAAGATTTAATATATAATTATATAGAGATAGTTATAACTTTGTTATTTTATCACATTAACATTACCATATTCCTTCTCATTCATAAAATCATGGAAATCTTTACTATAGTGACATTCTTCAAAAGTCATATGACGAATCAATCTAAATAAATTCTTAAATCCTGACTGTATATTTTACTTTTTATAATTTCAAAGATGTTTAGATTAGCAAATTTCTTTTTCATTTATTAATTTATTTATTTATCTGGTACAGCATCTCATTACACAGCTAGTACTCATAATGACCCTCCTGTCTCAGCCTCCCTAGAAGTGGGATTACAGGGGTGGGCCACCATGCCCTATTTTGGTGGCTGGTACAGTGCTAGAAGACATGGACAGGCACAATAAGTTGTACCATAGATTGAACCCAGCTGGGTTTTTGTGCTTGCCAGGCAGGGTTTTTGATTGCTGAGCTATCACCCTAGCTCTAAATAAATTTCTTAATTTTTCTTAATATTTTTCATATTTAAGGTTTCTTTTTCTCATAATAGTAGAAACAGCTCAACAACTGAAATGATGACAGACAGATAATATTAATTCACAGTTTACTACACTACTGATAGGTCTACTTTTTGTGTGTTTAAAACAAATCCAAAATATCTAATGGAAACCATTCAACATTATTTACCTTGCTTCAGTGTATCAATGGGTCAGCTAGACTTTCTGTACTTTTCACTTCCACAAAGACTAGTCATAACAGATTTGAATAAAACTTTTCTTTTTGTTTTTGGTATATCTCATATTTGTAAGAGTTTTTCCATACCCCTTAACAACAATTAAGATGCATTTGTTGGATCATTTCTTCTCTCTACATAGCATTCCTGGTGCATCTATCAAATATCAAAGATATTTTCTACTAACACTCACTTTGGTAAAACTTAGATCATTTTCCTTATGTGATCATTATCTACAGAAGTATCTTTGTTCCAGACAAATTTAATGTGAGAAACAATATTTCAAGTGTCATGTTCTTTACTTCCTTTGGCTAATGTTAGCATTTGTAATTATCCCAAAACATAGTTTTCTCTTAATACTTCTTGTTAGATTACATGCATAAAATTAAAGATAAATTCTGCCATGACTTTAAACATCTATTTAACAGTATTTAATAATCATGGACAGCTTTATCCTATATATGGTAATGTGCATTTATCATAGTCATTGTGTCAGACCCAGTATGCCTTACACATATACCACTAGGACTTCTTTCATAATACAGTACTGGGTTTTCCATTTTCTATTTAATAGTAGGATGAGTCCTATGTTCTATAATACTGTCATATTAAACTATAAGGAAATAGTTTACTGTCAGGTATATAGTATTTTCAGATTCAATTAATAAAACCACAATAGCATGCACTGAAACTGTAAAATCAAATAAAATACCTATAGCTCAAATCTATAATGCACCTTACAGAAATACACTGAGAAAAATTTGGGAAGAATATAGAGGAATCCCATGTTGTGGAACATACTATGTACTGCATTTTCAAAAGCAGAAACTCAAAAATCACTGAGTGGCTTCCCTGACATTCTTCATCCATAACCAATCAAAGTATAAATTTCAGTTATCTTGTTGTCTAAACACTAACATATCTTGATTACTGGTGCCATGCAAACCCTGTTTTGTTTGTTTTCTTAAAAGGCCTTTCTGCTTCTGAATATGTGTCAGTAATATCCTTGCTGATTAAAATTTCTTGGAGGTCTTCATATAATTGAGTAAACAACCCAAACACTTTAGTAAATGAGGCTTCACTATATGATCCCTAAATTGATTTTCATATATAACTCCAAGTAGACATCCCTATTCATGACACCCAAAAGTGCTGACATAATTTTCCACCTTTGATGTTTTTCTAGAGTGTAGTTTATGCCTGTAATTGCTTTCCTCACTTTCTTACTTCTCTGGCAAAAATCTATATATAAAATTCTTACATAAATATAGTGATGGTTCCCCTATCCTCTTATAACTACATTTCATTCATTATTCTCAACCAGGATAATGTCTATTTTGTTTTTCTGTTTTTCTCCACCATTTAAAACATTGCTTTATGTTGTAACCTCTGATTCAGTCATGCAATGAACACTTCATGAGATGGTACAGTGCATGAGCATGTGTGTGTGTGTGAAGGGGCATGTTTCATCCACATGGGCTAACTGGCTGAATTTCTTAATTTTAATTACTTATTTGGTGATAACCAGAGAAGTTTATATTTGTAACTTTTAAAGGTGCTGTTCTACTCCCAAAATAAAACATTTCAAAAGTTCATTTTCCATGTTTTTAGAAACATTTGCAGGAAATTTTGGAAATATACATAGAACATATCCTAAGATTAGCATACATCCTAAGATTAATGAATTGTCACCCAGTCAAAAAATAATTATAGGACTATAAGTTTGACCTCAGTCCTCTGACAAACATTGCACCTTTCCTACTCCAAACAGTATTTGCTTTCATGATTTGTTACCTAAAAATTTCAATTTTATATGAATATATTCATAGATAAACATTCTTTCAATCTAACTTTCCAACTATGTTTGCAATCTTCACTTATTCTGTAGCGTGTAGTTGCCATCTAACATTTTCATTTCCAAATAACCTGCTAATGAATGAGTTTACCAGAGGTCTTATCCATTATATCACTGACAGCTATTAAATTGTTTCAGTTGATGTGAAGAATAGTGCTGCCATATTTATTGTTTTAACACTTGATTATTTTAGAAAGAATTTACAATTAATGTCACTTCTGGGCTGGGGAGATGGCTCAGTGGAATAAGTTCTTCCCTGGCAACCACAAGGGCCTGAGTTCAATCCCTGGTTCCGCCAAAAAAAAAAAAAAAAAAAAAAAAACATAAATGTCACTTCTACCTTTCTCATTTTCTGCTGATTCACATACTTTCCTTTGTTTAGATAAACTTCAAAACAGGTAATATTGGGCTGGGGAGATAACTCAGTGCCCTAAGCTCCTGCATGGAAAGCTCAAGGTCCTGAGTTCAATCCTGGCACAAAAACAAAACAAAACAGATCAAACAATGAAATGCTCCATACATGCTTAAGATTAATTTTCTAAGTAGTTAATAAAAATTAAAAAATACTAAGATAGTGCTAAAATGTTAAAAGTAAATTTATGTAAAAAGAATTCACTGAATGAAGCACTATACTGGTCATTTTTTAATGAAACAGTTTATAGACAGGATCAGTGTGACTAAAGTCATGAATAACCATGATCATTCTGTGAGCTTGTAATTATAGCTGAAAACATAAACTATATAATAATCTGACACAGGTCAGGAGTGGCAATGAACTGATTTTCTATGTTGTGTGTAACTTATTTATTTGCCAAATAAGCTTCTAAAGGTTCATTCCAACTCTCACATTCTAAACACCTATTTTTTCACATTATAAAAAGGCATCTTGTAAGTTAGAGTAAAATAAAAATCTATTACATAAGGAAAACTTACAATTTTGAAATAATTGAACTAATTAATTAATTTGAATTCAACTTTGAATTAACAAAATAAGTTTTTCAAGGATGTTTAATTTATCTACAGCATGTAATGCACCACATATTATGTGTAACACTACTTCAAATCTAAAAAGATAGAGAAAAATTTAGGAATGCATAGTATGTGTAGCAGGCACAATGGTAGGCAGATCCCATGAGGAACTAAAGCAAATTTGGAAAGAGAATGAAAGAAAAGCATGAGAAGATATTGTAAAGTTAAACTTCTATCCTACCTCAGACTGAACAACAGCTATTTGCTCGACATAATGCTCTGTCTCAGGGACACTGAGAAATACTTTCCTTTAGATTAAAAAAAGGCCAAAGCCCTCTTAAAAGATAATTATTTTGAGAAAGAGCTACTGTAATTAGGAAAATTGCCCTCCATAAGAAAAATATAGTGTCTATAAGAGTAATTCAAGGTGCGGGACCTTTTGCCTGCTCACCACTCCCAGACCCCTTTATAGCCAGAGCTCAGCCCAGCACCTGTGCGGGATCTTCCCCACACTGACCTGCACCTTCTACATCACACAGGCCTGGTGTGCAATACAGCAGCAGAACTCCCTGCAGAGAGGCTAGGGGCCAGAACCACCCAGCCAGTCCAGGAGATGAACATCTTACAAGTGGAGCACAACAGGTTCACTTCCACAAGCTGCAGCAGGAAGATGAATGTAGCAGCCAGACCCAAGCCAGCCACATCTACACAAATTCAAACGTCGAAGAACTGGACCTAGTACTCTGAGACACTTTGCTAGAACCAGATCTATGAGATCATCATCTCTCTTTCTCTCTTGTTCAAGAGGGGGGCAATAGGTAAATGGCAGGAACCAGTCTGTCTGGAAGACCCCATGTGATCATACAGAACTTAGGGGAACTGATTTAAACACAAATTCCCAATTTAAGATCTGCTTAGCTACGAAGACATACTGTTTGTTCTTATGGTATAAAATACAAAGCCATTAGTTACAAAAGTTTGTCAGCTGTCAAATGTCACTAACCATTATTAGTGTTCCTATTTGTAGTTCTGCAAATACAAAACTGTAACTGCCTTAACCAAATAATCTCTCTTGGGTAAGAATTTTTGTAACTGCACCAAAGCTCTAAATCAAAGGTTACAGGTCAGTGTTATACAAAATGACAAAGAGAAGGACCAAAATGCATTCTGGTGCCTGAGCCTTCCCAGATCAAATACAGAGAACACTATCATAGAAGACACTGGAAATCACACATCTCAAATCTATGAATTAATAGTGTTTGAAGTAAAGAAACAACTTAAGAAAGGTATAGAGATTAGATAAGAAATAATCTCTGAAGTATAAAAAAAGATAATTGTAATGAAAGAATTGCTAAGTGCTTCTAAAGAAGACACTCATAAAGAATGGAAAATAGAAAAATGATGGAATCCTTGAATGAATAATATAGGAAAGAAATAGGATGCATGAAGCATATTCAAAGAGATATACAGGAAATTAAAACCTCAAATATAAGCTGGCTAAACCATTTGAGTGACAGTGAAGATAGAGTTTCAGATCTTTAAGATACTGCTGCAGCTAGTGAAAAGATAAAATATTTTAAAAACAACTAGGATGCAGGAAAAATAATTAAACATCTACAAGAAGATGCAAAGATTGCATAACAGAACATTAATAGGCATCAATTAGAAAGACTCAATACAAATGATATAAAAAGAATGTGGGCAGAAGTAATAGCAGAAAACTTCCCAAATATGGGGAAACAATCTGACATTCAAATAACAAGCATACAGAACTCCAAGTATTTTAGGACAGGGTCTTCAGGGTCTCACCTCATAGATTGGACTCACAGTGATCCACCTGTCTGCAGCCTCCCAAGTGCCGAGATTACAGGCATGCACCAACATGCCCTGTTTCAATCTCTGTCTCAGCATGCCTTGGGGGTGGGCAGACATGGAAAGCCCAGGAATCGAACTCCCAGACCCTATGTCTTCCTAAGCAGGCACTTAAATCTGCTGATCTATTTGGCCAAACCTTCATCAAACCAATTAAAACCCCACCCAGACATATAATACTCAATATTACAGCACAAGAACAACACACTAAAAGCCACAAGAGAAAAGAATTAGATCATGCTGAAAGGAATACCCATCAGAATTATGCCATATTTTTCTTCACAAACCATCAAGTAAAGAAGAACATGGAACACAGTACTTCAAGTCATCCAAGAAAACAAACTCCATCCCAGATTGCAATATCCTACAAAACTCTCAAGTTTGATGGAGAAGTGAAATACTTCTACTACAAAGAACAAATAAAGAATTTCATAAGCCGGGCATGGTGGAGCATGCCTGTAATCCCAGCACTTGGGAGGCTGAGGCAGGAGGATTGTTGTGAGTTCGAGACCAGCCTGAGCTACAAAGTGAGCTTAAGGCCAGCCTGAACTGCATAGTGAGACCCTGTCTCAAAAAGACAAAAAAAAAAAAAAAAAAAAAAAAAAAAAAAAAAAAAAAAAAAAAAAAAAAAGAATTTCATGATAACAAAGCCAAACCTATACAGACAACTAAAATGTATTCTAGAGAGGGACCAACATGACCACAACTCTATGAAAGAAAATTGAAAGAAGCCACCAAATAGGGAAAACAATTAAACACAGTAGAAAAAGGGATATAGAACAGCAGGTAAATAACATCTCAATCATAGGTCAATACATCTCCATTACAATCATCAATGTAAATGGACTCAAATCATCAGTTGAAAGAAATAGACTGGCACAGTGGATTCGGAAGCAAAATCCAACAATATTCGTATACAAGAAACATATTTAACTCATAAACAAATTTAAAGGTTGAAAGACCAAGGATAGAAAGCAGTACTACATGCACCATCACCTCAGAAAACAGCAGTGGTAGGAATTCTGTTCACAGACAGTCTCAACTTCAAACCAAGGATGATCAAATGAAATAAAGAAGGTCACTATATACTGGTTAGGGGAAAAATACAAGAGGAAGAGGTAGCAGTCATAAATATGTACTCACCACACACGGATGCATCCAACTATATATGACAAATATTAATGAACATAAAAAATCTAATATCCAATGCCACAATATTAACAGGAGAATATAACATCCCTTATCTGTAAAAGATAGGTCAACAGGCTCTCACGGAGAGCAAACTGGTCAAGCATTGGCTGTGACTCATCCACATGGATGACACAGACAAAGGATCTACACAGTAAGGTACAGGACTACAAGATAAACCCTGAGGGGACTTCACTGACCTCATAAGAAACATAAAGTACATGTGTTGGTATATAAGTCTTGCTCTATCTAGGTCTTAACCATCCAGCAGAAAAGTATAAAAATGAAGTATACATCATGGGGCCATAATATTAAGCTGAGCTGTAAATGGCTATGGTTGACAACTTCTTCAGATAACTCACTATTGTAGTGGACTGCTGGACTGTGTTGGATTGTGTTGTCGAGTTCAAGCACCTAAAATAGTTGAATGACAATGGAGTGCCCATCTCTACAGGTGTAGACAAAGGAAGGGGTATAGAAAGGAAGAATCATGATGTGTGTGTATAGACAGTACAGTGGGGATAGATAACGCTATGCTTCTACATAATCCTAAGAGAGGCAAGATTTGCACTAATGGTGGTTGGACAGGATATTATGTCAGCTTTTAGTACTATGGACAACCACTAGGAAAATAACAAGGTAGAAAGTATCAATTATTGAATGTTTGATGTAATTCACGTAAAAAAATTAAGATACGCAAACAGCTACACTCTCTTTCTTTACTGATAAGAGTCATATGCTATAATAATGTCTGTAAGTATAATATTATGTATGCACATTCTATGGTACGAAAACATTGTGAAAACAGTTTGCAATGTATTAATCTATCAAATCCATCTTGTCAAGGTATCTTAAAACTGTCTCATTGATATTTGTACTTCAATAAAATAAAAATAAAATTAAATTAAAAAGATAGGTCAACAGACAAAAAATTAGCAAAGAAGAATCAGAACTGAACCAGAACTTGGAACAAATGGATGTAGTGGACATATACAGAGTATTCTAGCCAACCGCATCTGAACACATATTTTTTTCAGCTGAATTCAAGTACCTACAATATTTGAACTGGCATCAAGTATGAAGATGTCCTTTAAAAACTTCTCTAAATGCTGCTTCTTTAACAACCGTGGAACACCCATCTCTGACAAAACAAAACAAAACCAGGAGATATAAATAAAAAATAATTTTTAGTAAAAAACATAAATGTGTATATACAATATAGGATAGGTACACAGCTACCTTCTACTAGTTCAATGAGAAGAAAGGTTTTTACGAGTATTGTTTAGACAAGATATCATGTTTGCATTTTGTCCTCTGAATAACTACTACAAAGATAACAATATGCAATGTATTAATTATTGTAACTGTCCTACTAACCTGTTTTGAAACTGTTTCACTGAAATTTTTTCATTAAAATGAATAAAAATTTAAAAAATACTAGTTCAAAAGAAGAAATGATGAACATCTGAGCAAGTCGTGTTCACACACATATTCGGGTGTCATTGTTGAGTTTAGTATACTGTGAGTAGTATGATCCTTGTAAGTAAAATTAGAGAAGAAAGTCTTTTTGTGCAATAATAGAGAATGACCCAAGTCTATACTATAGACTAGTTCTTTAGAATTGCTCAATTGCATTCAGCAAGCACACCTGCTGTGTGTAAGACCTGAGATAAATGTTGGGACACAAAAGTAAACAAGGCACAGGATCTATTTTCAAAGAGCTCGTATTTGAGCAAAAGAATCAAAGCTCAAAGAAGAAAAAGGATAACGTCAAATTGCTGCTAAAAATCCATGGGCCTTCTGTGATGGCAATGAGAAGGAGAAAGAACAGTAATTTACAAGATGAAAACATGAGATCCAAAGAAAATTTCACCTAAATTTCATCAGACTGTGTTTTTCTCCAACAATATCACCTTACCAAAATAACAGTTCATATTATGAGAAATACTAAACAGTGTTCTAAACAAAATTTGGCAAGGGATTAAGATTTATTTTCTGGCATACATGATCATTACAGGAAGATTTGGGAAACTTTCTTTTTGTTGAATACAAGAGTTAAAATACCAGTGTTAATCATGAAACCAATTTCTGAGATCTGCTAGCAAGCAGTGGACTCTAATTTTTTCTATAGCTTACAAGGGATGTGATTTATAAAGATATGAGATTTCTAAAAGCTTTGACTTTTCATTTACTTTTCAAGCTTGAAAACTGACCTGTCTTATGTTATATTTGACAAGCCATTTAATTGTGACTGCATCAAAAGCTAAGTAGCTATTTCTAGAAAGATTATATATGAATAAGCAATTATCTTCTAGAAGCTAAAATATAATTCATATTATGGGTTGAAAAGCTTCTAAACATTTCACTACCACCCTAAAAGATGAAAGTATAATTATAAAGTTAGTATGACGATTACGAATGAAGATACAACTTAAAGGATATGTTAATGGGAATAGAAGTTTAGATTGAAAGAAAGTAAGAGATGAAATGTCTATATCATAAGCTACAAGAAGGATGACAATGTACAAGCTTCGAGATAACTTCAGAATAAAAGAAAAAGAAATAAAATCACTGGGGTTAAAATAAACATAAAGGAATCTGAAGAATTCACATATCTTGATCTAGGAATAGTGCCTATGGGCTGAAAATGACGCAGGGACTGAATGGTGCAGGTGTGAACTGACAGGGAGAATGGAGAGAGGAATGGGTGAATCTGTACAGTACTTTGACAGAAGATTCAATATGATTGATTGGCTCCATATGAATTCAGAATAAGAGGCAAGATTTCATAGAGGAAGACTGACGCTAAATTGTAAAAGAGAGGAGAAATGGGGACAAGAGAGGGGAGTTTTAAAGTGTGACCAGTAGTATGTGAAGGTTTTTCTTCTTTCCTTGTTTTCCTCAACAGCAGAGTTTATAATTATGAATACACTGTGATTTAGGGCTCTAACAGCCTGCTTCCTTCTACGTGGCTGAAGAGTCAAGTTCATTATGTCCGTAGGGACTTGGAAAGCTCACAAATAACAGTGGCCATTAATCACGCTGACTAAATTCCTGAGCCAGCGACAGGATGGTATGGAATAGTGTGAAATTTTAAGTTTTTCAGAATGCTATTTTAACTTACTTTTTGACAGATAAGTGCAGACCACAGTTTACATACCCATGTTGAAAGAAGGCTTGAAATAACACCTGCTTTGTCTTCCACCCCATAAGTCTCAACAGCACAAATACTGCATGTTTCATGCATAACAGAAAAGATACATCATAGCCATTAACCTTCCCCTTGCTTGCCGATAAAGTAAAATAGACCCATTCTTTAAAGAAACACTCATGTATTTGTTCAGATAAATATTGCTCTCTAGGCTGTAAAACCTAACATTTTACAACTTTAAGACTGTCTACAAAATCGATGCAGATTTAAAATCAGTATTATAGGAATAACAAAATATATTTTAAAGAGCTAAGGTAATTACATTTGAAAATATTACTGCACGCATAAGGGGAACATTCACTCACATTCTCTTTTTACTCCATATAAACATCAAAGACTTAAATGTAAGATTTTCATTAGTAAGTTGAAGAAGATGTGAGGTGACATATTGGAGAATTGTAGCTGTCAAATGACCAAAGCTGGCAGAAATAATCCTCCTTTGCAATCCTTTTGAATCTAGGAATTGTGTTGTAGTTCACTTTTTTTTGGAAGAATGCCAGGTTTTTTTTTTTTTTTTTTTTTTTTTTTTTTTTTTTTTTTTTTTTTTTTTTTTTTTTTTTTTTTTTTTTTTTTTTTTTTTTTCTCTTGAATAGTCTCAGTTGTTTTATCTGATGCTGGACAGAAAAAGCCTGCTCAGAGGTGAAGACTTGGAACAAAAGAAGAAGAGGAGGAAAAAGCAATTAAGCCATCCTGAGCTGAAAAAGAAATAACATTGGCTCATTTGAGTTTTCTGTTAATTTGGTTCAACAGAAATGGTTTAACTTTGCTAACTACAAAAGAATTAGCAAATGGCCCATGGATTGAGTGCATTGCCTGGGAAAAGCCTTCCCTGGACAAGCCCAGCTGCACTGATGGAAAGGGGAATTTTTCTGTAAGGACATAATTTTCATTGCGGATAGCAGCTGCTTTAGCCAAAGTAATTATAAACCTTGTAGAATGGTCTGCACACCATCTGGATCCTTTCGATATCTTGGAGACTCCTTCAAAACTGGCTTTAAAATGGAATATTTTCCCTTGTATAACAGGTGTATTTACTATTGCCTGAAATAAATCTGCTGTGGGATTGAGGTCCGGTATGTGGGATCTTGGAAGAGACTCAAGCTTTGCAGAAATAGGCTGAGAAACAAATTTGTTAAGTGAGGGAGATATTGGTTTTGCCATCACTTCCTTTTGTACTAATAAATGGACATATTTATAGTGACCAATTTCAAATAAAACAAGTTTGCACCCCACTCAGTAGCTTGGCTCAATGTTCTCATTATTATTCATCTACAATGTTGCATGTGAGTGATTTAAAAACACATTTTCCAGATAATTACTTAATAAAAATCATACTAAATCACCACATATAGTAAATTCATAGTCTGTTAATAGATATTTCACCAAAATTATTTTGCACATGCCAACAATGCACCTTCCTCATTTTGAAATCACACAATAATTAATAACAAATATGACAAACTGCAAATTTTCTATCAGATATCCTGCTTCATCTTTAGAAATGCCCCTTTTAAAATATGGAAAGCACCATTCAGCTCTGAAGACTATCAATTGAGAGTTAACAGTATGATGCTATTATAGTAATAAGAAAATCCAGGTGAGCAAATGTAGGTTTATACTTTTCTTCAGCATGATCTAAGAGAAATTCTTTTCAAAGCATGCTACAATAGTTAATTACAAAGAAAGCAATGTTATGTAACAAATGCTTCTGGTTTTAATCATTTTTATATGTGTTTTTCAGACGTAAATATTTTCACAGAAGGGCATTTGGAGCAACTTCTATCGCATAATCCTGAACAAGTGAGCAAGTGATATAAAAATTCTGATGCTCTACGTGTTCAGTGTGCAGACAACATAATCCCAGGATAACTGGAATATACACACTTGAACTGACTGCACAGATGTTTGAATTTTTCAGTTTGTATTCATTGTTTAATCTACAAATGAGCCTGTTCACTATTATAGCTCAACCATAAAGAAACTTAATTTGAGAATGGGCAACGGGCTTAAACAGATATTTCTCTCAAGGTAGGCAAATGTGCGATAATAACATGAAAAGATTCATAAATCAAAATCATTAGAGGTCAGAGAAATGTAAGTTAAAATAACTATGAAATTCTACTTCATACCCACTATGAGGGTTATAATCAGATCATGAGAAAGTTCTAGAACTAGATAATGGTAATGACTGCACAGCACATTCTATGTACTTAAAATCATCCATTTGTAAACTTTAGAGTTATAAAAGTGCTGTATTTTATGTTATTCACAGACATAAAATGAAAAAAAGATAATAGCAATTGCTAATGAAAGAAAATAGAAAAATCAGAACATTGATGCGCTGTTGGTTTAAATATACAATGGCACAGGCACTTTACAGAATAATTTGGCAGATCCACAAAGGATTCAACATACAATTACCGTAAAACCAGGTGTTCTGTTTGTAGAGTACAGAAAAGAACTTTTCACACAAATGTACATGTATATAAACTTTCATAGCAGTATTTTTTATTTGAGACTTGGGACTAAACTCACTACCCTGTGCTTGCCAGGCAAGCACTTTTTCTACTGAGCGATCTCCTCAGCTCCACACTATTGTTAATGAAAGGTCAAATTAGAAACAACCCATAATGAACAAAAATGATGGCAAGATAAACCAAATGTGGCATATCCACATAATTGATTATTACTAGGTGATTAAGAGAAAATGAGTATTATGTATGCTAATCTATGTATAAATGTGAAAATATCACAGTAATGGAAAGAAGCCATCATAAAAGACAACATATTATTAGTTCACTTTTATTATGTGTTCACAATACACAGAGTATAAAAGTATTCCAAAATTCATTGTTACACAACTGTTAGCAGAAAACAATTATACTTTATATTTTAAGTAGATAAATTGCATCAGATAGAAGTTATTATTTTTTTGTATTTGTTTTAGTAAAGATCTACACAGTCTCACTACGTAGATTGAACTTGTAGTGATTCACTTGTGTTCAGCCTCCCAAAGAGCTGGAATTACAGGTACGTGCCACAGTGTCCAGTCTCAATTTTATCTCTGGGCACCCTGAGGGTGGGGCCAGCACAACACACCAGGGATCAAACTGGGCCACGGTATCTGCCTAAGCAGGTGCTTTAATCCACTGAGCTATTTGGCTGGCCTTAGATACAAATTATTTTAACAAAGCTGTTATTATTTAAAAAGTAATGAATCTTTACTTGTTCATGGAAGTTATGTGGAGATTGTATAAGCAGAAAAGTAAATTTTTAGGGATGGATTTGTTATATTGATTTTCCCAAGGTTATCTTTCTATATCTCTTTCAGTTGGGTACTATGAACTTTCTACTGTTCCAGAGCTGAGAAGACAAAGGAAAATCAAGGTTAAGAAAGAGGGAGAAATTCTACGTGTATGAAGAAGACTATTAATGGAATCATTTTCTTGGCACCGAGAGGTTTTCAGGGAGCTTAAAGTCTGTCACTTGTCAAAAGGAGGAAGCACATTCCTTAGTATTGTCTCTCTAAATCCCCATGCTAATGGTTTGGAATTTATATTATGAGATTTGTAGTACAAATATTAGTTCACAGATCCAAACTGAAAACCTCAAAGAATATACATTTTATGTTTGGATCAATGTAGAAGAATCTCAAGCTATAACGAATTTCTCCTAATTTTCTCCCCTTCCTTTATCTCCAAGTTAATACACAAGCATTTCTGAAAATGTTCCTCAACCTGTTCAAGTGTTGTACTAATAATATGGTATCTTTAATGAAATTTCAGGCAATATTAAAAGCTCTATTTGCAAACAAATGATCTTATTTTTCAACTTGAGGTAAGCGATAAAAAAGCTTTCACCGTACAAACTATATTTTGTTAAAGAATTGAAACTATATTTGTTTATAGATACACAGTATTGATTTCATTCTGAAAATATTTTTTTGGTGGTACTGGGGATTGAACTCAGGTCTACTGAGCTATCTCCCAAACTGATAAATAATATGAGTGTAAAATTGGTGAAAACAACTTAAAATAACTAGTTTTATTTATTTTCTTTAATCTGTTGTTCAACATCACATTTCTAAAATACAGTCAATTAAAAAATATCTTGAGGGCTATGTGTGTGCCTGAGTGGTAGAGTCCCGGCACAGCTTCAGCAAGGTCTAGGGTTGCATCTTTAGAATAAAAATTCACTAAGTGAAAATCACAAAAATTGTAGGCATAGCTGCATGAGTTAATTTATTTATATATAACATGAAATATATCAGTCCAAGTATTTTTAATGGTACTTGTCAGTAGAGCTACCAAGTACAAATTATTGTAACATTGTTTATATTTATTTTTATAATTTAACTACAAAACTTAATCAAGTACCATTATTTATCAACCTACTCTAATCCCTGTCTTATTAAACATTACCAGCCAGCATCAGTGCAGCAGCTCTGGTCTGACACTGAAGTCATTGATTTTTCTTTGTCCTTTATTCTACCAAACAACTAATCCTCCAACCAGCCTTGTTAGTATTATTTTCAAATTCTAATATCTGGAATTTGCCTTCTTACAACTTTTAACTCTACTGGTATCATATCACTTTCCAATCTCCATCATTTTTGCTTTAGATAATAAAATTGGACATTGGACTTGAGTTCTTTCTTCTTATTCATTCTCCACTCCATAACAAGAATGTTTTTATTGAGACCCAAACTGGGTAACAGCATTCCACTTGATTATACTTCTTATACCTTTTAACTTTCTTTTTATAATTCCTTCAGTTACCTTTTAAGGATTTTGTATTTGAAAATATTTTGAAACTTACATTTAAAAAAACAAAAATGAAGGAGATCCTGTCATGTAGACTTCACCAAGTTTATCCAAATGTCAACTGCAATACAATTTTCAAACCAAAGAAATTAACATAAGTTATAATACTATAAACTTGCAGCACTCTGAGTCTGCTGGTCAGGTAATCAAATTTTGATAACCAAGGCTATAGTTAGATTTCATTGCTCCTTCATAATTGATCATTGTATTTTCATGGCTTTGCATAAGTTTTCTCCATGTCTTAAACATTCATCTCCATATCTTTGTACAATTGTCTGTTATAATCATTCAGTTCCAGCTGGGAATGATTTCCTATCCATCAAATTTAAAGTCGCTCCCCTAAATCATTTACATCAGAGTACTTGTCATTACTTAATATTTCCCATGTAATTTTGTTTGATTGTCCACAATTAAAGAATTTGAGCATTCCAAAATATATTTTATTGTTTTATTCCTAAAATATACTAAAGGTCTCAATCTATGCTTAACAAGGAGCAAACACTAAATAAATACTTGATTTTAAAAAATAAAGTTCCCAATGAATCCTAAAATCAAATTGAATAGCAACAATAAAAACCAATTGTACTCTCCTACTTTATAATTCTTTGTAGTTTAAAGTTGCTCTTAATTATCACCATCTAATGTAAAATAAAAGAAAAATATTGGCTTAAATTTCATGTAATTGAGGTATTATCCCTACCTTCTTTATTGACCATCACTGTTTTTATCTTGTTTGAGACTTAGCTTTTTTTGAAATTGGCAAAATTTAAATTTATTCAGTATATAAAGAATGTAGACAAGAATTTAACTTATGCTGTCTGGCCTTCTGGCCCCTCAGTCCTGGAGAGGTGTCCAGGGCCTTTTGGAGAGTATGCAGGAACTCCAACACTCACTATGCCCCCAAATCCTTAACTTGTGTTTGATTGAAAGATCCCACATTTTATAATACCAAACTCTCAGGTACATCCAGGAAGTCAGTATTTGCCTTTGTTTAATTGCTCATATAATTACTAATGCCTACTATAGTAGCACCCATAGAAGCAGTAACAAATAACTGTTAAATCAAATGTAAATGTTACTCTTCAGCAATAATATATGTATCCATTATTATGAATTATGTTTTAAAAATGCATTTAAAAGTACTGAAAAATATTTTTTAAACCCAAACTCTCCTTAATAATGAATTGGTTCAAATTCTATTTTATTCAACAAGACATAAGTTTCTCTAATGGTTCTAGAAATGAGAACAATTCAATGTATTCTCGGTCCTTACAAAATAATTATTAATGATCAATATATTTGTATTTCATTATTTTCATCCAATTTAAGAGTTTCTTTCACTACATATGTAACATTTCACAAAGACCATGGATGATCACATATATATCTGACATTAGGATTGTTTTTCACATTTGATTTATCATAGAATCTAGATTCAATTTGAGTAATATGTAAAGTCAGATGTACAATAAGCATCTTACTAAGTGTTTTATTAATTTACTTTTAAAATAACTTTTGAGTTTATTACACATCTTTTATTTCATCAAGCAAGCATTCAGAAGTTCTCAGAAATTTGAACATAGGGCAGGCCAGATAATCTCAGTGGATTAAAATGTCTACTTAAGCAGATGCAGGGGCCAGGGTTTCAGTCCCCAGCCTGCCATCTTGTTCCTGCCCTGGAGCTTGCTGAGATGGGGAACAAGACTGGGTGTGGTGGCACACGCCTGTAATCCCAGTGCTTAGCAGGTTGAAAAACGGGAAGTGTCACTACAAGTCCTGTAGTGAGACCTTGTAGACCCTGGATTAAATACACAAGAAAAATTAATTCAAAGATCTTGGCAGTTATGTTCTCAGTGTTTATACTTAAACATTTTCACTTAGAACTTGTTTAAAAGTGTAAATATTGTGTAATGCTTTTGTAAATAAGCATGTGCTTACACACAGAAAAATGTTTCTTTTGTTGATAAGTTTATCTCTTTAGAAACATTATGTATTGAGTTCCAAAAAGGAGAGACAAGAAGAACATGTTTCAAAGAATTGTACCCAAATGCATATTAATATACTGGTGAACTACATATCCCTGATTTTTTGGATCAAGATATTGTTAACAAAATTTGTATATGTGTGAATGTATATATGCACTTCTGTCCTGCTTTTTCCAAATAATAAATTTTGTTCTTTGCTGTGTGAAAAGTTAAAGCTCTAAGCTTCATATATCATTAACATTTGAAAATTTGGAATTATAGAAGAAAATTTCCTTATTTCAAAGGTCCACAAAGAATCAATACACAAATAATTCAAAATAAGTCTATGTCACGTATAGATATCATCACTTTCAGGTGAGCAATGTGAGAATATTCAAATATGCTGTATTACTTGAATGCGAGACATTCTGATCTCTCTCTTACAGCAGTGCCTTTTGGTGGACATTTTCTGTCCAGAGATTTCAAAGAATATTCACTGACAAAGTTGAGGGCCTTAGATTATACTTCTCTTGTCACTCCTCTGCATCTTCATAGCATATATCTGTAGTCTAATCCTTACATATGGGCTAAAAGTAAGCTACAGAGGAAAAAGTAGATTTAAAGTTTCTGATACTAACCTGTAAAGCAATAGTGAAAACTATTTTATTTCACTGAGATACAGAGCTACTTACCATGTCAAAAACTTTTAAATTAATTCCCATAGAGGCACATATCTGCTGTCCAGATCAATGAAACTTCACTTACTAATGATACTTTTTTTGATTCAGCTTTAAAAAACTTGTGAGATTGAATAAAACAAAGTAAGCCTTTCCAGATATGATCTCAAAGAGAAGCTGGAGGATTTGGCTTAGGAATAGGATTGACTGAAACAAAGACTGATGAAGTGTTAAAATAATGCCCAAAGCAGAATACAGTTATGTGTGCTCAGGAATGAAATGACAAATCAGTAGGAGAATCAAGAAGCCTGTGAGGCAACTGGGCCACCTAAGCTTTTACTTGTATTTGGCATTGGGGAAAATCCAAACTTTGATATTTCTACTCCAGTTTAACTTATAGGTTCTACACATTATAATTCAACAACATAAAGAAAAATATCAGAAAACATATCTGTTTAATAAACTGCAAGAATACACAATATGAACAAGTGTTTGGAAAATACTGTCAATTGATTTGTTTTTTTTTTGTTTTTTTTTGTTTTTTTATTTGTTTAATATATTTATTAACTTGTGTCATAACTACTTTACATAACTAACATGAAATTATAGTTCCAACAACAAACTTTACAGTATTTGAATAAAATTGAATACATTCTGGCACATTTTAAGAAACATTTATTTAACAAGTATAACTTTATTTTCCAAAAATATTTAGTACAAAAAACATGAAAATTTTCACAACAAATAATTATTGACTAGTCTATATAGTAATTTGTACTACAATTCTGAAGTGGCTTTTAAAAATTATATCAATTGTGCCTATAATTTTTATATACATGGAGAATATACATAATTGTTCAACCTAAAATAGAAATATCACACTCAATATATAATAGAAGAAATTTCACTAAATTTTGTGTATAAATGAGTACATATACTTTACATTTTTTGGCAATTTTCATGATCAAACTCAGTGCTTTGTGCCAAGTAATCAAGAGTGCTACTACTAAATTATAGCGCCAACCCTAGAATAAGTCTGTCTTAATGTGGTATCTCAAATACAAACTAGGATCTCATTTAGCTTTTACAATTTGAAAGTGTAGTTAGAGTGGATTTCTTATGTTAAGCGTTAAATAACATTTTCACATTTATTTTCTGCATTTTATGATCTTAATAAAATAGCTTGTACAAAAGTGATAGCTCAGGGAATTTTAAAAGAGTAGGTAATAAATACAATGTAAAAGAAGCGACACTAAAGAGTATATGAAAAACAAGAGCACAACCTCCATTGTAGCTGATAAGAGATAGATGTACTCAGATAGTCTTAAAACAATTCAAAAACTTGGACTTGCAAGCAGCCATTCTGCTGGGCAGAATTCTGTGGACAGTAGTGATGGCTCCATCCCAGGGCCTCTCTTTGAACTATAGAAGTTAGTCAGAAGTAATACTGTGTTGAAATTTGCTTTTCTAAAAATTAACAGAATGCTTGAGTAAAGCTCAGATTTCAAAGCCAAACTTGTGGCATGTGCAAAGAACAGACAGCATTGCACTGAAGGGAAAGCTCTAATAAAACATTTGCTGATATTGTCCATAATTATTGTTCCAATGCGTACATTCTTGATACCTTCTGGAACATTTCTGCTCTTAGATCTTGACTATAGTGTGAAATGATATTTACAAATGCAGTCTCATTCAGAACTTTGAGATGATACTATCATTGCTTCTGCTCTAAAAGTAATAACGCCCTCATTAATTTTTAGAAGTCTTTATGAATTTACATACAGTGATGCTTATACAAAATTTGTATCAAGGTTTTAAAATCTCTAGTCGGTAATGCAAACTAGCTAAAAATACAAGTAATCAGAGGTGACTTTACAACCCCCATTTCCTGAACATGAATGCTTTAGCAGTTCTTTCCACTATACATATAGCAATGACATATCTGTGGGTTGTAGGTGAGAAATCTGCCCTGAAGTGGCTGCAGCTTCGTACATATTCCTGTGCCCCCAAGCTGTGAAATTCTCCAGCTTGCTTGAAGGAGGTCCTGACAGAGCTATATGTGGGGGACAGTGAGAATGCCAGATGGCAGTTTGTGAGAAAATCTGGGACCAAGGCAGTCAGCCAAAAACAGTGAACTGAATAAAAAGGATGATCACCAAGAATATATCTCTCAACACAAATGAATGGAAGATGAATTAGCACTCTCTTCCTCATATAGGTAGAAAACAATCCAATGCAAGTTTTTACCCATATCATACAACAAGCAAAACATGAACTTCAACATTTAAAAGGATTCTCACTGCACTTATATGTCTTACTATCACTATTTTACCTCATTAATAATAAAAAAGAAAAATAGTCCATTGACAAGAAGAGTGTGGGCAAACTTATAAATATAGCAATGCAAAAGTTTTATCATCAGAGGATCAGGATATTTGATGGTGCTACTTCCTATTTGATTTGTGAATAACAGGGGAGTTTGCATTGTATTGATCGTTATTGTGTGTCTTTATCATTTTATTGTTTGCTGCAGTATAGCCTTTTGAAGGTCTGCCAAACCACTGCGGCTTGCTCAAAAGCCGGGCTGAATTTTAATTAAGCTGAGCCAAATAGACACAGAACAGTTGAACTTGATTAGACCACTTGTCCTGATATACACACAGCGGACATTCAGAACACTTATTTTAATAACAAAGTCAATTCATATGTTTGGAAAATTATCAAAGTGAAAAATCACCATTTGTAACAACATTCTTCCTGCATAAGACTTCTGCTTCTCTGGTTTAATCTGATAAAGAGGTCACAAAAGTTAAGAGGGTAGTTACCAATATGGATATGTGCAGCATCATATCTTGATAGCAGTAGTATTTCCTGTTCTCTTGGAATAAGCAGTGTATGGGTTCAGAAATTAGGATTCAACAAGACAATTCAAGCAAATAAATACAAATTTGTCTTTTGGGGTGTGTATGTATGTGTCTTGATTTTCTTCTTAAATATTTCTAGCTGAAGAAAAGTCTACAACTACATTTAACACAAATGAAGGATGTCGTGAATTTTTATTTTGGATACCTGAGGAAGAATAAAGCATATAGTTCTGTGACTTCAGCAGAACTTTACCAAAATGCATTTTGACAATAACTTCTGAAATCAGACAGTATAATTTTTCCTGTGCAGCATAGACAATTAAGTCTCTGACAGGTCCAGGTTTCTGCAAATCTAACCATAGGTAAATTGATTTTGCTGCTAAACTATTCCAAGTAACTACTGAGATGCTTTCTGAAAACACACCTCCTGAGTAGATTTTTAGATTCTTAACAAACCTCTCCAAACAGTAACTTTCCCTGAAGAGACAACAAATGAAAGGAAAATATCTCAACAAACATTGTTCTAAAAATTCATATGCTTTATATGTGTGTGTCTAGAGTGATGGATAGGCAGATTATAGAGTATGAATCAGATAATGCTTATTTATTAAGAAACATTTTCTAGGAAACATTAAAAGTTAATCTTGAAACAGACATCTATCAAAAAGCAAACATATTGGACAGACTGGCTGTTTCTTTGATAAATCCAAACACTAATACCTCAGTAGATATACATTTGAAAACCTAATACAAATTGACTATTCGCAATCTAAAAAAAAATTATCCTGCAACAGGATTAGCACAACAGAAAGTTAGTAAATTGCTAAATATAAATGGATGTCTTTTCTGGGCAGAAAATCAAACTGGATTTTAAAAAGAATGTAGGACATAAAGTTCTTATCATTAACAGCAAAACAAAAAACAATACTACAACTATTCTTTGTAGTATGTGATTTCATTCTTCCTGTCTATATGAATGAAGGCTGAAAATAATTTTGTGATGATATAAATTAAATTTTTAATGTATTTTTAAAAATAGGTCATTAACTAGAATGAACATGGACTTTGAAACCAGAGCATTCTAAATTTGTTTTCCCCCTATATAATTTTATAGAGACATATGTACTTCTAGTTACTTAACTGTAAGTCATAAAATGAAGAAAAATAGCACATTGGGGGAAAGATAATTGAGAAAATATTTTACATGATTTCTATATAATGGATTATTTAGGGGCTGGGGAGATGGCTCAGTGGAATAAGTGCTTCCCTGGCAAGCGCAAGGGCCTGAGTTCAATCCCCGGTTCGTCAAAAAAAAAAAAATGGATTATTGAATTTAAATTAAGGTTAATACTGAAAATTCTAATAGATTCACAGGATTAAAAGCAGATATCCATTCTACGAGATTAAGCATCTAGTTTTAAAGTCATATTCAACTGATGTTAACTATTAGGCAAAGTATTAGAAAACTTCAATGTACATATTTTGTATGTATGCTTTGACTTTGTTAGTTTTCTTCCCAGTGGAGACTACTGTGTACGAGTTTATGATGCATCGGAAGTGCTTGAATCCATCTGCAACTTATGTAGTACACTTAATTGTTTCCATCTCTCTCTCCTTTTTATTAATATAAACACTTCCAGTTTTTAGTTTCAACCACTTTTATAAAATAAATCAACAATATTTTTAAAACATGTTTGTAAGATGAAGACAGAGATTCTGTTCATGCTGAACAGCAGATTGGTATTTAGCACTTCCTAGCAATAAAGGCAGATCCTTATTTCCATATCTGCTACTCAATATCCCATTTTTTCCAAAATCTATCCTAGGAATTGTAACATATCATATATAAAGAACTAATGCTGTGAGAGCTTGAGAGAAAGTTTTCTCTCCATATGACTCTCCCCAGGCATGCTATAGAACTTCAATCTCTTTCCTGTGAGGCTCCAAAATCTCCTTGTTCAGAAAATTTGGAGTGCACCTGAGTTTCATGATGTTGTGGTACAGGTTCTCCTATGTCCTGAGTCTTCGCTGACCTTGGAAGGCTAGGGACAAAATGTTGACTACCCTTGTGGCTCTTCTATTTCTCCAACTCTGACTTGTGAACTTAGGTTGTTAACCATCCAGAAGAAAAGCTGATTAGGGTCCTGCATCATATGCCATTCACTTTGCCTTATCTGACTCAATGGATTTTAGTTGTTTTACATTTCCTTTTGTATTTCTGCTTTTTGCATGTTATACTAGGGAGACTGTATGATATTTACAAATGTGTGTCTGGTTTATTTCACTTATGAGTATATGTTCAAGTGGCATTCACTTCAGTATAAATGCTTCAAACTTATCATTCTTAATAGCTGAGTAATACTCCAAGTAAGCAGCTACACTCTTAATTTACTGATAAGAGACATGTGCTAAAATAATATATGTAAATATAATATCATGTATGCACCTTGTAAGATACCAAAACATTATGAAAGCAGTTTGCAATGTATTAATTTATTGAATCTGTCTTGTTAAGGTGTCTTGAAACTGTCTGATTGATATTTGTACTTCAATAAAATAAAAAATAAATTAAAAAAAAAAAGAACTAGTGCTATGGTTTCAGTGTTTTGTCCAAAACTCATATACACATTTAGTCATCATTGCAACTATATTCAAAGGCTGCATATGGGCAGGGTAACAAAAAGAAGCATCAAGGTTGAATCCCAGATATTGGGTATGATGGGTTGTGAGGACAATAGTTATAAAACTGGGCTCATCTCTCGCTGCTGCCCTTGCTCTCTCTTGTGCTTTCTTAGCATGTGAGGTCCTGGGTCTTATGATAAACAAGCAAGCTTTCACAATAAACTGGCTTCTTGATATTGGACTATGCCACCTGCAAGACTATGAGAAACAAAATTTACTTTCTTTAAACCACCTAATCTTTGGATTTTCTTTGTATAGAAGTTTAAAACAGATTAATGGAGATGCATATATAGCAAAGTCAAATCCACAAAACAATACACAATATCTCTATGTATATGTGTTACTGTGTATTTCATACAGGGTGACTCATTCCTAGCAGTCATAATACCCCATCCTGTTACCATTTATTTTCTTTCTTTCTTTCTTTTTTTTTTTTTTTTTTTTTTTTTTTTTTTTTTTTTTTGTCTTTTTGAGACAGGGTCTCACTATGCAGTTCAGGCTGGCCTTAAGCTCACTTTGTAGCTCAGGCTGGTCTTGAACTCACAATTCTCCTGCCTCAACCTCCCGAGTGCTGGGATTACAGGCATGTGCAACCACGCCCGGCCTACCATTTATTTTCTAAAAGCATCCATTCCTTTGTTACAGAGATCATAATAAGTCACTTTATATTCACATTTGATTTTCTGGATTTTTGTCTACCCTCTTATATTTTATGAGTTCTACACCGACGAGGCTAATCATTCTCTTTCTCTCCCTTGCTTTCTTTTTATCGGGGTACTTCAAGGGAACCCAGGGGCTTCACACTGAGCTCCTGAGCTACTAAGCTACCTATGCAAGTAGTTAATTATTTATATACTTATATTTATTTATTTATTTTGTTTTGAGAAAGGATCTTTCTAAATTGCCTAATCTTGGATCAAATTTGTAATCTTCTTTCATCATCTTCCAGAGGTGCTAAAATTCGAGGCAAATTCCACTATTCCCAGCTAAGATTATCTTTTTTCTGTTACTGATACTTAGCAATAATTTTTTTAAAAAATTATAAACATCTAAGTAAAGGCTCAACAAGTGTTTGAATTGAGAAAAGGCCCAGTAAATATTTGTTGGCTGAATCCCAAATGAGGATGATCTATTGCCTATAGGAATATCTCCCCATTCAGGAAAGATAAATGGCATTTTTATACTCTCACATACTGATTACTTTCAGTTGCAAAGTCAATTTTCTCACTGGCTTTTTTTTTCTGGAACTGGGATTGAACTTAGGCCTTCCCACTTGCCAGGCAAGCACTTATTCTACTGAGCTATCTCCCTGGCCCTCTTATTTGATTTAATGATATCCAATGTGTATTTGTTATTCAATTTTTCATCCTATTAAAGAGATGGAAATGACCTTGAGATGTTATTGCCTTAAGAAACTTCTATAGGACTGGGGAGATAGTTCAGTGGATTAAGTGCCTGCATTTGCAAGTTCTATGTTCCACTAATAAGAAACATGAACTCCACACTTTTTAAAGAACTGGAAGATAACTCCATCCGAGGTCACACAGGCTGCACTGGCCCCAACCCTGAGGCACACTGAACTGGCAACTGAGTCCAGGCATGGTGGCACACACCTGCTACTCAATATGCTGGGGAGGCTGAAAACAGAAGGATCACTATAAGACCAAGCTGCATAGTCAGACCCTGTACCAAATACATAATTGGAAAAGAAAACCTGCTATGCCTCGAAATATTCTTTAAAGCATTAGTTTATTTTTTACAATGCTGTATGCTCAGAAAATTAAGATTAGAGATAATCTTCCCTAACAGAATTAATAAAATTGACATATATAAGTTAATTTAACATGCAACTATTGATGTATCCTATATAAGTATTTAGTCCATGGCTAACAGAAAATGCTATACTTAAAATTACAATCAACCCCATGCCTTGTCTGTATTTAGTGTCCTGTTTAGGTACCTGATGATGTGTTGGTTTTGATAATGGATGAATGGACAGATTTCAAATATTCTGTGGAAGAAGTAGAATGTGAAGCTAGGAAGCAGCGAATCATGACATATAAGATCAGAGAAGGAGACATTGTTTTGAAGGAAAAGGAGCAGAGAACACAGAAGTGTGAAGTCTCCAAGCAGAAACTTAATAGGATCTATTTTGTCCACTATTGCAATAATTTGCAAACATTAGAGTTATCTTCCAGTTTTTTAAAAAAAAGTGTGGAATTCATGTTTCTTCTTAGTGAAACACTTGTCTAATAATGAATTCAAAGTGATACTGCTTTGTGTGGTTCATTGTTTTAGGGGAAGGTGCTAAAATCTCATTCAAATGAGCTGCTATTTAAAATTAAGGAAGTGGATGGGGGAGAGAAATGGAATGAAAACATGAATTAGGATATGTCATGTGCTTATACCACTTTCCCACAAGGAATGAAAACATTATGTACTATACACATGTACTAATAAACTGAAACTATACAGTGTAAATAAAACGAAATTTCTTCTGCCTTCTCAATACCAATATTTCAAGTGCTACTCCACACTAGTAGCATCTACATTCAACAGTGCAGTTCAAAAGCAGAAAGTGGTCATCATCACACATAATTCTGTTGAATAGTAGGCTTATAAAATTTTTAATTTATGTCACACACAAGTGAATAAGACATTCTTTGCCCTCTCAGTGATATAAAATGCTCAGAGAAAGATAACATATCAACATTTATTGTCTGAATCAATGAATATAAAACACCAGCAAAACTTTTTTCATGTTCATTGCATGTACACCCAGAAATCAGGTAATTCTGTTGAAGCTTTTATCAGACAATATTTTGTTACAGGCTATCATTACCTCACTACATTACACGGTTTCTGTGTTTATTCAAGATCATAATTATAATCTGTTAAATGACCTGAATAATTTTTATCAAATTTTTATTAATTTTATTGAGAAACAAGTAGCAATGAGAAAGTGTCACAACAGATTACTCGGATAGTTTCAATGATTAATACATTGCATATTGTTGTCTTTGTATTTGTTATTCATACTAAAAGATGAAAATATATTCTGTACAAACACTATTAGTATAAACCTTTCTTCACAATGAATTAAGAGAAAGTAGCTGTATATCTATCATAACTATTTTGGATACAGAAATGCAAAGTACTCCTTCATTTATATGCCCTTTTTTATTTGGTTTTGTCAGAGAACAGTATTCCAATGTCATTTAAATATTGTAGGTGCATGAATTCAGAAAAATATTCCAATATAGCCCAGCAATCCATAATAGTAGTGGGTTTTCCATAGGACTGGCAATGTCAGAAGTTGTTGATTTCAGCCTTTCACAGCTCAACATATTAATATGGCTTTACTTTTTATACCTCATTTTTATACTTTTCTGCTGGATGATTAAGACCAAGATAAAGCAAGTCCTATATAACCAGAAATGTAACTTTTGTACCTCACAAGGTCAGTCTAATCCCCTCAGAATTTAGCCTGAACTGCAGTACAAGCCTAAATAATTTTTAAAAACCATAGTCAGTACTATTCAATGAATAAGAAAAATATCAAGAAAATAAAATATAACTTTATAGAAAATGAGACTAAAATATAATGCCAGTGAAACTATGCTTTTGAAAATAGGAATGAGAGTGCCACTTGGTCAGTGTGAATTGGAAACTTATAAATGTATCTGGAACAGGACTTAATACCTTATTCATAGGCTAATGGTCATCTTCTGTAAGTACTGAGTAGAGAGAATATAGCAATACTTGATTGCAGTTGTTAGCTTTGATACTGGAATGTCAAAAGTAGAAAGAAATATTTATGAACACTTGCATAAGTCTGATAATTTAAGTAAAGGAGGGAGAATTCTCAGGAGAGTTGGAAATAGGGAGATGCCCAATTCATCTTTTGAGTTTAATACATTAATGTGCATATGTATTCTACACAGGAAGAAAAAATAAGCTACGTATAAATAGTATTGTGAGTACCATTAGAGAAATTTTAGTCTGAAAGTTGTTGAGGTTCTACAAGTAATTTAAATAATTCTAACATGGATAGGAAAAAAAGTAAACAACATCCAGGATCTGTCCAAAGAAAATGATACAAATGTTTATTGGAAATGTGAAAACTTATTTTAAATTGTCCAAACATATTTACATTATAGGAAATGATGATTCAACTCAGGGCTTTTCATAGATAAACTGTATGGCCCTCTAGTTGAAAATGACCCATAACTGTATTGCTGATATATTTATAAACTTTGAACTAGACTAGATAAAATAGTAAGATTGATGACATACATGATTAGTGGCACATGTGCTGACCTCATGTCAGATCATTTTATTTTAGAACTGACCTCTGATCCAGCTGTTGTAATTGAATTCGTAGTTGCTTCTTTTTGTCTTTAAGCAAATTTGAACTATATCTCATGTTCTCTAGAAAGTAAAATGCTAGGAAAAAGGATCGTATAACCTTATATTACAGTAGCTTTCACAAAATTGGTATCAAATGAAAGCAATGTGCAGTTATATTTGATTACTAAAGACCACCATATAAACAATAATGCTCATGGAATACTTACGGTATTCTCAGTGTTTCTATGTAATAATTCTCCCTTCAATAAGGGAAGTACTGAATTTATCCTCATAGTATAAATGAGGAGATTACAAGAAAGAAAATGTGTTTTGTTTCTACTGCCTAGGGCTTGGCACTCACAAAGCTTTCACAGAAAGGATTAGAAATAACTGTCCAGAAAAGCTTATGAAAAGTAAACACATTCACAAAGAATACGCTTTACTGGAACATAACATTTCATATTTAAATGAGTAATGTGGAAAATATTCAGAATTCTGAGAGATGGCAGAATGGTGAACAGCAGAAAAAGAGCCTATCAAAGATTTGATATCCAGACACTTATAGCAATGTGAGAAAGAGGAGAGAGGGGCCAGCGAGATAGCTCAGCCATCTAAAACACCTGTTAGGCAAGCTTAGGCAGGTGGGGGGCACCGCAGTTCAATCTCCAGCTCCACTTGCCACCCCAGCCCCGCCCTCAGGGTGGGATGAGCCTCCCGCCCCTCCCCCCCAAAAAATGCAAGAAACAGAAGGAGAGTGGGAACCTTAGACTCAAAAGAGGTTCTGAAATGAGAATTGAAGCCCAATGGGAGAGTGAAGAAAGTGACTTCAATGAAGGAGAAGGAACTGGCTGCTGGTGCTGTGTCTCTGAGCCCTAACTCACCTTGTGCAAATGGCAACGCAAACCTCCAGGCACTGGTGACCCAAGAGGCCTCCGTGGAGAAATGAATCAATGAAGCAGAGCAGTGGGTGCAATAGATTACAATCACCCCAGTAGAGGGTGATTGGCTGGTAGCCATTTTGAACAGGGGCTAGTTGACCTGAGAACTCAGAACAGCTGCAGCCTGGCTCCATCTAGTGGCTGCCAGTGTCAGGGTGAGTTTGCTTAGTTCAAATTGACAGGAGATCAAGGAGCCAGTTGAAACCAACAGGAAGTCTAATTCCAGTTAGCAGGAGGCAAATGGAATGTTGAAGGCTGAACAAATCAGGTACCAGTCTCACAGTCAGAAACCAGCCTGAACATCAGTGGAACAAAAGGTGTAGGCATACTGAGATTATGCACCAATCAGCTATAAAGCTATAAATGGCTTCCTGGGACTAAACAAAACAGACCTGGCCACTGTCTGCCCGCTTCATCCACCAGTGATAGCAGAGACACACATACAAGGGGACATTAGTTTTTCCTTATTTATACTTTCTTCTTCGATTTTTCTTGTTTTTGTTTTCTTTTGCTTTTTCCTTGTTTTCTGTTTATGTGAGTGTGAACATTGTTTCTAGGTTTGTTATTGTAATGTTCTTATTTCTATTTCTTGCCTCTCTCTTTCACTACTTTCTTGTTCACCAGGTGCCCAAACTCTGTGTAACCTTCCTCTGTATTCCAGCCTTGATTTTAAATCTTATTTTCTATTTCTCTATATTTTCTGCCTATTGTCTTTTAAACTTTCTTTCCTGAGTCTAAACTCAAGACATTTTTTTCTTTACTGTGTATACTTTGCTTTAGATTTTTCATAAAATTACAAATCTGATTTATATGGTTAAATGTAAAAATTTAATAATTACTATATTGTATCATTTTCTAGGCTGTATTTGATGCTACTGCTATTGCTGATTGTACTACATCACCCAGGGTTAATTAGTTATATCACTGTTCTAATCAATTATCTTTCTTGGATGTGCAAAGACTGAGATTACATAGAGGTCATAAAGATTTTAATAAGCCAGTGCCAAAAACCAAGGACTAGACCAAACCTGCAAAAGCTTCTTACCATTAATAAATTAAAGAGTTGAGATTTTGCAACAGATTGAAAACACAAAAGCCAACTACACCTGAAAAACATATCAGACACATAGTCATTTCCTAAGACTTTTATATACTAGCATTAAATCTATTCACCATGAGCAATATGCAAACATCATCGCAGGAATTAAACTTTAAAAACTGAATATGAGAAGACAATTAAGCAAGATGAAAACATAGACTTCAGGCTCACTAAAGGCAAACTCAGGGGGAGATGAGGTTGAATAATTTCAAGGCATCCACCAGGATTCTCTAAAGTGGGAACAACAGAGGTAACAAAGCAGATGAATGAGGGTCTACTAAAAAAATAAATAAATGCTAGGTGATGAAATGAATAATAACTTATAATTGATCAGAGTAAATCAAGAAAAAAAAAGACCATGTGGATGACATTTTAAACTTGTTCCTAGAAGTAATGGCAGAAAGTTCTCAAGCATATAAAAAGGAATTTGACATACAGAAAATTGAGGGATACAGAACTCCAATGAGCCACTTTGAAACAAATCCATTGTGAGGTTTAACATAATCCAGATTCCAGAAATTCAACACAATGATAGATCATTAAAACCTGTGAGAAAAAAAGAAACAAGCAATAAAGAAAAACCAGTTTGAATCAGAGTCATAGCAGATTTTTTAACACAAATACTCAAAAGAAGGAGAACTTTGATTCAAATATTTCAAGCCAAAAAAAAAAAAAAAGAAACTTTAACCCACATTGCTGTATCCTAAAATGGTCTTTCAGAATTGTTCATGAAATAAGATACTTCTATGAAAAAGAACATATTAATAAATTATGACCAAAATTTCAGTAGTTAAAAATGTCCTTGGAAAATTCTAGAAAAAGATAATGAGAGCTACATCTCCATAAACCTCAACAGAATTAATCTATTAACCAAAGTGAGCAATTAAATACAGGACAAAAAGGAAACCAATAATAGGAAGTAGCATGACAAAGATGTCGATACATATCAGTTATAAACATAAACACTAATAATGTCTTTTTATCAATAAAAAGAAACAGATGGCCATAATAGATCAATAAACAAGATCCAAGAATGTATATCACATTAGAAATTTATATAATATATTTAATTCAAAAAGAAATTTATACATTGAAAGCCAAAGGATGGAAAACTGTATTCCATGAGGCAGAAACCCAGAAAAAAAGCAAAGCTATCTATTCTATTTGCATACAAAATGGATTTCAAGTCAAGATTGATTAAGAGAGACAAAGACGGCCATTAATCCTTATGGAGGAAAGAGTTCAAGAGTAAGAGATAATAATCATAAGTATAAATGCACCAAATATTAGTGCACCCAATTACGTAACAATATTAACAGACATGAAAAATAAAATAAGCATTAATGTTAATGTAAAGGAGGAGCTCAGTAACACACTGTTACAAAGAGATAGATCAAAGAAATAAAAAGTAAACCATGTAATGTTAAAACTGAACCAAACTTTTGAACAAAAGGGCTTAATAGATGTCTACAGAGAGTTTCAGCCCATAATATCAGTCTTCTCAGCTGTATGCAGATGTTATCCAAAGTAGATTACAGACTAAATAAAGAAAATGCTTCATGCAAATTATTGGAAATATCCCAAGCATTTTGTGAGACCATACTGGAGTGAAATTGGAGATAAGTAGTAAAATAAACTACAAGAACTTTATATGGACATAGAAGTTAAATTACACACTCCAGAACAACCAATGTGTCACAGTCTAATTTAAATAAGAAATAGACAGCTTCTATAATTAAACAATAATACCAATCCAAAATATGAGAACTTATGGGATGAAATGAAAGCAGTCCTATGATGGAAATTTATAGTGGTGAATTTCAGTATAGAAAATCAAAGCAAGCTCAGATAATCAACCCAACATTGAACCTCAAGCATCTGGAAGAAGAAGAGCAAGTCAAACTCAGATCTCATACAAGTGAGCAAATTATACAGATCGGAGCAAAAATTAATGGAACAGAGACTAAGAAGACAATAGAAGGAATCAATAATTGAAGAGTTGGTCCTTTGAAAATGTAAATAAAATGGAGAAACTCTTATCTAACTTTAAAAAAAGGAAATATACTCATATCCATGTAATTAGTATGGACAAGAGTGAGATAATACTGACTCCTGCAGAAATTAAGAAGATCATCACAATGTATTTTGAATATCTGTATTCTAATAAGATAGAAAACATAGAAGCAATGCATAGATTTCTAAATACATATAAATGGCCAAAATTGAATCAAGAAGATACAAAAAACTCTAAGTAAACCAATTTCAAAGGCTGGTGAGATAGCACAGCTGACAGTGTGCCTGTTTTGGCAAGTGTCAGGACCAGAGTTCAATAGCTCATCCTACATGCCACTCCGGCCCCACCCTCAGGGCACACTGAGTCAGTCACAGAGTCTGGGTGTGGTGTCATGTGGCTGTAATCCGTGTTGGGGAGGCTGAAAACAGAAGGATTACCATGAGTCTGATTTGTATAGTGAGACCCTGTACCAAATATACAAATGGAAAGAAAAAGATGAATAAACTAACTACAGACAGTGAAATTGAACATGTGATTGAAAGCCTACCAATAAAAAAAAAACCATCACTTCTTGGCCTTTTGTCTAAGATCATATGTAGTAACTGTTCTTGTCAGTTTAATATCCGATACATCCTCTATTTGAGGACAATATATTAAATGTATTTTAGGAGCTGGGAGATGGAATAGGAGCTCAGGGCCGGGGAGACATCTTAGTGGAATAAGTGCTCCTCTGGCAAGCACAAGAGCCTGAGCTCAATCTCTGGTTCTGTCAAAAAAGAAAGAGAGAGAGAGAGAGAGAGAGAGAGAGAGAGAGAGAGAGAGAGAGGAGGGAAGAAAGAAAGAAAGAAAGAAAGAAAGAAAGAAAGAAAGAAAGAAAGAAAGAAAGAAAGAAAGAAAGAAAGAAAGACAAACCCAGGCTCTGACTGACTTACTGATGAATTCTACAAGATTTTAGACAAGACTTAATGGGACTAGTTCATAAACTCTCTAATGAAATTGAAAAGAAAGCAATATTCTCAAAT
>PVKA01017399.1:0-45849 GCA_004027165.1 Ctenomys sociabilis | reverse complement strand
GGTGTTCACTTGTAGCAGTTACTTTAGTTTTCTTTCTTTCTTTTTTTTTTTTTTAATTTTTATTCATTTTAATGAGGAAAAAAAAGCCGGGCGTGGTGGCGCATTCCTATAATCCCAGCACTCGGGAGGCTGAGGCAGGAGGATTGTTGTGAGTTCGAGACCAGCCTGAGCTACAAAGTGAGCTTAAGGCCAGCCTGAATTGCATAGTGAGACCCTGTCTCAAAAAGACAAAAAAAAAAAAAAAAAAAGAGAAAAAAAGATAAAATAGCAATGAATAGTTTTAAAACAGGTTAGTAGGACTTTTACATTAATTAACACATCACATATTGTTATCTTTCTACAATTTTCTTAATCAAAAGTGATCTAGTAGAGCCTGCCACATAGCTTAACAGATTAAAGCACCTGCTTAGGCAGATGCAAGGGCCTAGGGTTCAATTCCCAGCTTGTGGTGCTGACCCTGTCTCTGGGGCACACTGAGACAGAATTGAGGCTGGGTGTGGTGGCACGTGCCTGTAATCCCAGTGTTTGGAAGGCTGAAAAACAGAAAAGATCACTACAAGTCTGATCTGTGTAGTGAGACCCTATAAACCCTGTAGACCGTGTACCAAAAAAAAAAAAAAAAAAAGTGATCTAGTAACCTGTAAAGGATTAAAACTTTAAGATATCCTAAAACAACAACAATAATAATAATACCACCACGACCATGGCCTGTCCCTGAAGAGTAGCATACTGGTAATGTGCATAAGAAGCTCTTACAGAAGGGGAGTGATAAACAGCCTTGAACTGTTTTGCACAGAGTGCAAACTCCTACCATGACCACTTGAACTTGAAATTCTCCTGCCTCATCCTCCGAAGTAGCTGTGGTTACAAGGGTGTATCACCATGCCCAGCTCCTTTTTAATGATAAACATAACTAGCTCTCAAAATTTCTAATTTCATAACCAGCTGGCCACAAGGGGCACAATACTGGCCCGAATAGCCCAGGTTCCTGCAGTTCCCCTAATTGTCACCAGAGGGAAGAGGAGTCCTGTGATTCCACATGGGGACAGCAAACTCAATCACCTGGGCAGCCTTACCTTGTGTGGATCAGGTGAAGTGAAGCTGTTGCACTCCAGGAAGAAAGGGGCCTCAGGAACCAGCTCATATAAAAATACACGGGTATCACCCTGGGGGCGTAGAGGAGAGGGTAGGAAGGTGATGATGAAGCAACTACACCAGCCCCTCCCCTCACCCAGGCTTCCCAGCCCAGCTCACCTTGCCTGTGAGGAGCACCAGGCTGGTGTCAGGGTCGTAGCTGGGCAACAGGGTGGATGGTGCCACATCGAGGCCCAGTACTGCTAAGGGGCCACTCGCCAAGGCATCAGCCATGTACAGCAACAGTTGGCGCTCACTTCGACTGCCAGAGGGTCAGGGCAGAAGGACCTCAGGGCTGGAGAGGCCAGGGGGAGGGCAGAAGCCACCACAGGGACCCTGTCCTTTCTGGGCTGGGGAGCATGAGGCCCACTAAGCAATGGGAGAGCTGAGTACAACCCTAAGAAATGGCCTGTCTAGGATAGCAGTGTGTTAACCTGCCATTCTGCCTCTGCCCTTGTCCAGATTAGGCCCCAGGGCCCTAGCATAGGGCTGACCCTGGTCTGGGTTTCTTCCCTTCACACTACTCAATCTCAGCCTCTGTGGGCTCAAGAGGTTTCTGGCCTTTTCCCCAGGTCTCAGTCAGCTGACCCTACATGGCCCAGCTCAGACAACATCTCCCTTTGGAGGCCCTCCCTGATCCTCTTCTAAAGTGCAACTTGGACCATCTTCTGGGTCTTTCCAACTTGCCTTTTCTTTTTGCTTCCTGTGACATACTTGGTCCCCAACAGGCCAGGGCTCCTGGGCTTGGCTCTCACACTGGAGATTGCCCATTATCTCGTTTTCCCTCCCCAGTCCTCCCTCTCATCCACCTACCAAACCATCTGTTTACTCACTTACTCATCCATGTACTCATCCATCTATCCCCTCAACCATCCTTTGACCTATCACCCAACCCTACCTAACCACTCAGTAAGTGAGGGGTAGGAACAGGTTTTGCAAGTTTCACAGGTATCTGTGACTTTAGGAAGGGGGACTCAGTTGGCTCCTGAAGCCGGGGGATGGTTGTCCCCGAGTTCTCACCTGTCGAAGCCAGACACCAGAAGACAGCAACTGCTGCACACCCAGACAATGCGGGCTCCACGACTCCCCTCAGGTCCTGGACCTTCCTGTTGAGATACAACATGTGAATCCTAACCTAGGTCCCCCAAGCTGGGCCTGGTAGCCACTTCAGGTCAGAAGGTCAGTCCATAGTTGTTCACCTGCAGGGGTTTGGGGCCTCTCCTGGGTTCATAGACCCGCACATATCCATCCTTGCAGACAGTGGCCAGCTGCTGCCCATCAGGACTCCAGGCTAAGCCAAAGATCTGGAAACAGGTGAGGACATGAGTGGAAGATTCTCACCTCATGGCTAAGTCCCTGCCTCCATAGTTGTCTCACCTGGTCTTGGTGGCCCTGCAGCCTCAGCTGCTCGGTTCCAGCCTTAAGGTCCCAGATACGGATGGTGAGATCATAGGAAGAGGAGGCCAGCACATCGGCTGCCAGTGGGTGGAAGCGCAGAGAGTAGATCTTCTCTGTGTGGCCTGGGGGAGAGCTGTGAGGTGATACTAAGCTCCTTGAAGCAACTACCTCACCAAGTCCCATCCCAAGCCCTTCTGACCTGTGAGCACAGCCTCTGGTGTGGTGAGCACAGCATTCAGACCCTCTGGGGGCACCCGCCATAGTCGGATACGGGCATCCTCCCCAGCTGTAGAAAGAGACCAATATCTTCCCACTGTTGGGTCTCAGACCCCAGCCTCAGTTCCCCTGCTCCACTTAGGACCTGGGACTTTCAAGCCAGCCACCCAGTCTCCTTACCCACAGCGAGGCGGTGGGGGTCAAAGGGGTCCCAAGCCAGATCAGTCACTGCTGCCCTGTTCTGCAGCGTGGGCAGTGCAGTGTCAGGCAGTCGGCCAGGCTTCTTCAACTGTAGGAGGTGCCCCAATCATGGCCCATGAGACCCAGGCAAGAGTGCTAATCCCAGGAATTGTAGGGTGCCAGGGTTCCCACCCTCTGCAGCAGATGCCCCCACTGCTGAGTGGCCCAACCTCTCTACTTTAGCCACCTCTGGTTTGAATCACCAAGCCCAGTGCCAAGTGGGAAGCCCCAGAAAGTGAGGGGTGGGTGGCAGCATAGGGTGAAGGAAAGAGCTCAGGCTCCAGGCTCAGGTGGTCTGGGTTTGAGCCCAGCTCCACTTACACAGCTGTGTGACCTGGGCAGGTCACGTTAAACCTCTCTGTGCTTCTTTACCCTCATCTGAAAAATGGGGATAAAAAGGCACCTACTGCATGGGGCAGCTGGGAAGACTACTGGGTTTGCTGGTAGGTGTTTGCTGGTAGGTGGCTCATGAGATCCTGTGAATAGCTAAGTCTCTTAATGTCCTTGCCACTGCAGGACCTGAGGGGCAGCCCTAGTTGGGCAGGATCACTTACCTCAAGCACAGCCACCTGCCCACCACTGCTCAGCAGAGGCACAGCCACATGCAGCTGGTTGGCACAGAAGCCATCACTCTCACCAGGTGTGATGAGGTTAAGCCCCTTGAGGTTGGTGATGTGGCTGTCTCGATGCAGGACAGTACCCTGAGCATGGCGGAACTTGGAACTGGGGCCTGGAGAATAGTAGGTATAGGGAGCTTTTAGTGAGATGCTATGCCTGTTCACCCTGCACCCTGGATCCTGCCTGCCTACCTCATCATGGCAAAGTCTCTAGAGTGTACCTGGACCAGGTTTCTCTAGAGGCAGTGCACATAGCTCACCTGGGAAGATCACCCTTACCTCTCTGCACTTTAGGAATCTCAGTGAAACCCCAGGAAAAGCTGCTTGGGAACCAGTGGTCCATGCTGCCCTCTGATTTTACAAATGACATTCAGGAGCCTCATTCTAGCCCATAGGCTGAATGGACAAATGATAGCACAGAGCTGCAAGTCTGGGCAAGTGGGGGTGGCTCTCATGAAGTCTCCCCTTAAGACTAGGGAAGGAGTTTTTTGTTGTTGTTATTATTATTATTTTTTTGGCTACTTCATGCTGCCTTAAGGGCAGGTTTGGTGCAGCTTCTGGAGCTGGGAATCGAGCCACGGTCCTATGCCTCTGACTGCATTTGTCCAAGCAGCACTTTAAACAATTGAGCTATCTGGCAAAGTCCAGGACTAAGGGACAGAGATGACTAGCAAGGGGTGGGATAGATAGGGTCCTTGTCCTGACTGCCTTACCTAGAAGACTGTGCAGTGACTTCTGACTGGGGCTGGTACCAATGCCACTGGTACTGGAGAGTGAGGCCCCCGAGCTGGAGGGTGTGGAAGGTGACGTCAGCAAACTTGGAGGAGAAGAAAAGCCCTCCTGGGGAGAAAGACCTGGGTCACTGGGCATGCCCAAGGGCATGCTGGCCAGAAAGAGAGAGAGGACACATAGGCCAAACTCCAGGGCCACCACTCTGGGCCTCTCTAGGCCATGGGACAATGGGCTGGGTATGAGCCCCACTGTGAATACAGATAGTGGCTGGGGAGAACAGGGCTGGATAACAGAGCAAGATAGTGGGTTAGGCTGTAGGTCATAGGACAGTAGGGAGTAGGTCCTGGGGTCTGGCTTCATTAGGGGTTTGTGACAAGTGAGTTAGAGCTGCTGATGTTTCAAGAAAAGCCAGGAATCTAGTCTCTCCCCCCCCCCCAGTACTGGGGGTCAAACTTGGGACCTTGTACTTGCCAAGCAAGTGCTTAAGCTGCTGAGCTATATCTCTCCAGCCCCAGAAATCTAGTCTTTATGTGCAAAGTCTCACTTCCTTGGTGTCTGTTCAACATTATGCTGTGAGCATTCCTGTCTGTTATTTGTTTTAAGATAGGATCTCACTGTGTATATAGTACAGGCTGGCCCAGCCTCACTATGTGACCCAGGCTGACCTTGAATTTGTGGAAATCTGCCTCCTGCCTCAGCCTCCCAAGTGTTGAAATTATAGGTATTCAACACCATGTCTGACTCACTACACATATTGGACTTGTAATGATTCTTCTGTTTCCAGCCTCATAAGTGCTAGGATTACAGGCATGCATCACCACACTCAGTCTCAATCACCCTCTCAGCATGCCCTGGAGTTTGGGCAGGCACTGCACACTGGGGATTGAGCCCAAATCCCTGCATCTGCCAAAGCAGGCACTTTAATCTGCTGTGTGGTGGGCCCTCTTTTTCTTTTTTGCAGAACTGAGGATTGAACTCAGGCCCTTGCACTTGCCAGGGAGGCGCTTATCCCACTGAGCCATCTCCCCAGTTCCCTTTTCTTTCTTTTTGTGGTACTGGATTACTGAACCTAGGGCCTTGTGCATGCTGGGCAAGCACTCTACCACTGAGCTATATTCCAAGCCATTGTCATGCTTGGTGATAGAAAAGCCCACAATGAGTATCTGACAGGCGGCCATACAAGCCTACATTTCGTTTCACCCGGGTACCTACTGGTAGTACTAGTCCCACTCATCATGGGTGGAGGCAGCTGGTACTTACACTTGGGTCTGTGTTGGCCTCTGATGTCTCTGTGGGCTGGATTTTATCAGGGGGAGTTTCCATGGAGGGCACCAAACAGGAAATGAAGCTGGGATGGGGCTGGCATGAAGGGTTGAGGCTGATCTTCTGCACCTGTGGGGAGGCTGGCAGCTGAAGCAGTGAGGGTATAGGGATGCCAGTAGGGGGTACAATCTGCCAGGTGGAAAGGGACCTACATAGGGGTGTGCATAAAAGGGTTAAGGTTCAGGGGTCAGTGGAAGAGGCCCACAAAATGCCATACTGAAAGTTTCCAGGAACTGATGGTACCAGCTGGGAACACTCAGCCATACCTGCTGATTGCTCCCGGCCCACCAGTTGGAGGGGTTGGAGGCAGGTATGCAGCCAACTGTGTCTGGGAATAGGTCCTCATGGAACTCCACAGTCTGGTGACAGAGAGACAGGTCAACGAGGCCTGGGTTCCCCAGGACCCCAGCCCTCATTCAGGGCTGTCTCACCTTCCGGGGCACATGGTGGCTGATGGGTACAATGGCTGTATCACTCAGCTGCAGAACACGAAGTACCTCACAACTCATAACAGTTAGTGCTCGCCGGGGCACAAGGGCTGCCCCTCGCAGCACATTCTCCAGGATGCACTGAGTCACTGTCAAGGTCAATATGGAAGGACATCAGGAAAACAGAGGCTCAAAGGAGAGGTAGAGCTGAAGGAGACAGAGCTCACCTGGGCTTAGTGCTGGCTGCTCCAGGGTCACCTCGTAACAGTATAGCTGACTCTCACCCTGAAAGAAGCCCAGCTTGAACGTCACTCGCTGACCACATCCTGGTGGCTGAGGTCTAGTGTCAACTTCCTCTTCACCACCTGTTCTTCCCCAAGCACCAGAGCCACAGAACCATGGTGCTGTCCTGGAGCACCACCACATGCCAGGTACCAAACTGAGTCCTTGGCAGCCTCTGCCTCAGTTGCTCATCATCATTTTGCAAGGTGAGCACCAAGGGAATATGTCAGCATTTATGGTATACTTAACAAGTCTCAACACTGCTCTATTACTGGTCTTATCTCCTTGAGGGCAACTTTGTCAGAGATCACATCTTAGAACAAAACATCCTTGGCAGTGGAGTATACCGTTCTAGTTATTCCATTTTTGGGGAACAACAAGGACACATTCAGGGGCCCAACTTTGGGTGGTGAACATGAGTTGAAGACCAGCTTCTTACTTACCTTTCCTGCCAGGACCAGGAGTCCAGAGTCTGGGTCCAGTAGGGGCATCAGAGAACTGGGGACAGAGGGCCAGTGGATAGGTAGGATGATGAATAAGGGGCAGCAGGAGCAATGTGTTTCTAGTTAACCTAAACTGGGACTTGGAAGGTGCCATAATGACTAAGAGCCACTTAAGTCACTCTAGCTGCATTAGCCCAGTCCCCTAGAATCCTCTCCCTCTTCCTCCTGTGCTGTCCACATGTCACACACAACCCCAATCACTCATGTTTCCCTATAGACTTGTGCTGAACCTGTCCACTAAGGATCTTAGGTTCAATGTCTATATAGGCGCTTATGAAAACCCCACATATATTGTCTCCCTCCTCAGACAGCCTAGACATCAGGCAGTACTGGCAGGAAGTAGGAGGCAATGCTAGCCTAACCCCACCTAGTGCTGCCTATCAGTAAAGCCTACCCTTGGTGCTGTAGCTTGGTGGTTAAGTGTGGTGACACCTGGCCTATCTCCCCCAATGTTCTGGAGCTCCAAGATATCTTCTCAGATCCCTATCTGTGTCAACTCAAAATCCTCAGGCCCAAGTGTGAGCCAGAAATCTGGGCAGAGCAGCTTGCACAGCTTCAGGCCTTCCCTACTGACCTCAGATCTGTAGTCCAAGCTATGTTGGTAGGATGTTCCTGCTCCCCCTGTTCCTGAGGGGGCAGTCATGTTAGGAGGACATGGTAGCAAAGACTGCAGAGTAAGCTAGAAGCCCTTAGAGGCCTTGTCACTGTACCAGGCTCTACCTCAGTCAGCTGTCTGCCCCTACTGCCTCCTTCTCAGCTGCATAGACTTATGAATTCTCCCTTCCAGCTCCACAACATTTGAGGGGAGCAGCCAGGAGAATCTAGAAGGGTATCTGGCTTCTGGTCTTGGTTTCTTGCCAGGGATCCTTGGGCTTAGACCTCCATCCTGATACTTTGGAATAGTTCCCCATCCCTGTGTGGTCCCAGGTCACTCAGCTGTGCAGCTGCCTCTGTTGCTTACCCAGGCAATAAGGGGCTCAGCCTCCTCATCTGGTGAGCACCAATTGCTTGACCTACCTTTCTTCCTATCTTGTTAGGAGCTGCAGAGTGGGCCAGGAGGTTGGGTGGGGCCCTGGGTACTTCCACAATTTCCTGGAATCCCCAGAGCTGGTCATTTGTAACACAAGTCCCTAATTATGTTTGGCTGGCAGGGTGAATACTACCCTTTTCAACCTAGTCTGACCACTTCTAGCTGTGGTGGAGGTGGTGAGTGAGGACAGAAGTGGGTGACCTGGGTGTGCTCATGCTGGTGCTCACACCAGTAGGGTCAGCATCAGGCTACCTGCAGTAGCATCCACAAGGCTTTACCCACTCATTCATTCATGATCACTTATTCCCTGAATGACCTAATCTGGTTCCAGCCCTCAGTGCAGCCTACATATGTGACAGATAAGTACAAGAGACCCCGTCCTCAAGGAGCTCACTGTCTGGTGCAAGAAGCTGACAGACTCAACTCTACAGTCCAACACATGAAGGAAAGGTTCTCTAAAGACCTAGAGCAGGTAACAGGGCAATCTGACCTAGGCTGAGTGCTTGGAGAGGGTATTTTCTCTGATTCCAATGTTAGGCAAAAAAAAAAGCCACATCACAGAGCAGACTTCTAGGCAGCAAGAGCAGGGTGTGAAGGGTCCTGAGGCAGGTGGGTGAGAGATAGGAACCTACAGGCATGGAGAAGCACAGGGAGTTAAAGTTCAGGCTAAGGTGAGCAAAGTCTGATGACACAGGCCTAGTGGCAGGAGGGGAGTTCTACCTCTAATGAGAGATTAGCATAAAAAAGCTGGTAGAATGTTTTGATTGAAGGTGATATAGGAACGGACTGGAAGTGGGAATGAGAGGTAACAAGTGACTTCCAGGCAGAGGCTGAGAACAAATTGGCTCAGTAGGAGCCCCTATGGTACTCCTGCTGCCTATGTGAGATACAGGAAGAGGCCTAGGGCTCCACTGAGGTAGTGGTGGCTCAGCTATGCTCTAAACCAACCTCCTGAAAAGCCCTGGGCTGGCCTCCCTTGTCCCTGCCCTGTTGACTCTTGCCCACTGACTCAGGACATAGGGCAGGAAGTCATAGTAGGCAGGGCTGGCTCCTCCAACAGGCCAGGCCAGTCCTCTTTGCCTCAAGCAGAGCTACCTAGACAGCTCTGTCAGGCAGACAGTACAGCACAGTCTGGGAAATGGGGTCATGGCATTGAACACCAAGGGGCAGGCAGTGTTGGCCTTAGGCCTCATAAATAAGACTGACCTGGGTCTTCATTTAGAATGGAGGTGAGCCCCAACTAGGCAGAAGGCCACAGATGGTGCCCTCAGTGCCTCTCCCACTCCACAGTGCCTGGGTGTCATCCTGAAGAACTCTGACTAATCCCTGAGCCCAAAGACATAGAAGGTCAAGAGCCCAGATCGGCCCTACCCTCCAGCCCACATCCCAATATGATCACACTAAATGAGTTGAAAGAGGGGTTCTGGGTCTCTGATCATGGTACCAAGTCTAATGCTCCCATGAGAGCACAGGTGGACAGACTGGAGTGCAAAGTGCTGAACCTCCTCCTCCACTCATCTTCCCTGCTTTAGGCCCCTTCTCATAGTCAAACATTGCCCCTAGTCCAAACCAGACCTAGGGACAAGCCTGCCCATATACACTGGTTCCCTCTCCTTACAGGATCTCTGAGTGGGGTAGCACCTTGCAAGCAGCAAGGAATGGTTGGGCAAACTATGATCTCCCGGAAGCTACCTGTGATCCTCTGGGTGTATGGGGACCTGTATAAGCCAGGGCATGAGATGAGGTAGGGGTGGAAACTTGAGGCAGTGCAAGGAGTCTTTCTCAATCAGTGAGAATTGGCCACAGATGCAAAAGGCTTCAAGGCTATCAGGAAGTCCTGGTTCTTGGGGAAGATCAACTAGAGTCTCTTGGACAACCCTTTCCCTCAAGCATCTGGGGATATATCCAAGGACCTCAAGTGGACACAAAACTGAAGGGAAGAGGCATAGAAAGTCTGACCAGAGGTCATACAGGACATGGACTGACAACCTAAATCCTTCTGAGCCAGCCAGGAAACCCAAGTGAGTTAAGAGCTAGCCATGAAAAATGGAGGTATAAGGGAAGGGATGACCCACAAGACTAAGCCTTGCCCGGAGGAGGCAGCGGCCATTTGGCATCAGCTGAGACTTCCTGTTCAAAGTTGGTTGGGAAGCCCCATTTTAACATGAAACTACCTGATCTTTCAGTACTGGCCATGGCTTCAAAGTTTTTAAATTGCCACATGGGCCAAACAAAACATAACCAGGCCAGCTCTGTCCAGGAACAAAAGTTTATAGCTGTGCCCTACATCCATGACCCAAGAAAGTTTGAGATGCAAAATCCTACCTGTCCTGGAAATGCACCCTGCAGAGGCCAAAGAGCTGAAAGGGGACATCTAGAAGGTGACTGTCTCAGCCAGATCCTGTTTATCCTCTGACAGGTAGACACAGGGATCATCTTGTCTCCAGAGGAAGAATCCTCCAGAGACTACAAAGTCCCCAGCTGGCCTGGCCCTGCTTTTGAGAAGAGCCTTTGGACCCCCAAAGACTCAAACTGGCCCAGACATAGGCCTTGGCTGGAAGCCGAGCAGGAGATGCGGGTGTCCAGAGACTCTCTGGAAGTTAGGCATGACTCTGACCACAAATACAGAGGGGGAGGAGGGCAGAGCATTTTCCTGGAATCCTCAGAGGCAGGGGAATTTTCTGGACCAGTCATTTTCTGGGCCCTTCCTGCCCAGTGAAGGAACACTGTCAACTGAAGCCCAGGCTCCACCCACTGTTGTAAGGTTCAGGGCCTGAAGCTGTCAAGTAAGTAGGAGGCCTTCCCTTGCTATGCCTCCTAAAATGTAGAGGTCCCAGGATGCTAATCCCCTAAGGCTGCTGCAGCCACAAGGACCTCAATGTCAGGGTTGGTTGTTGTAGTCACAACGGTCTATTTTTCCCTCTTTTTTTTTGAGACAAGCTCTCACTATGTAATCCAGGCTGGCTTTGAACTCGCTCTGTTCCTTCTGCTTCAGCCTCCCCAGTGCTGGAATTACAGGCATGGGCCACCATGCTCGGTTTAGGAGGCTCTTTCGAGGGCTTTGTGTGGTCTGTTCAAGAGTTTCTGAAATTGGGATTAGCTACCAACAATAACACATTGTGAAATTTCACCCAAAACTCTGGATTTGGGAATCTCTCGAAAAATTTTTCCCTCTGGCCTGCTGATGTGGTCACGAGAACTAAACCCTCGCACAGCACAGGCTCCCATTGTGCCAGCCCCACCTCTCCAGGTCTCAACAGGTCTTGGGGGAATCTTCTTGGGTTTGTCACCTAGCTAGCGTCTCAGAAATCTGGCTGTGATTCTTGTTGTCACTCAACATTTGCTTTTTACATGAACAGCAGGGACTGGTCAGTGTCACACAGCAAACTAGAGGCAGGTACGGACTGACTCCTGCGAGGTTGGGGAGGTGGCAGGGTGAAGACTAGGGCATCGCAGTCCACTGACCCGCGTCAGTGGAGGGGGCGGGTCTCCAATGGCCCCACCCTGGCCAATGGGCAGCAACCCCGCCCCTCGACTCTTAAGGCGAGACCCGCCCACCCCAGCAGACTCTGGAGCCTAAGCTAGAGGCGGGAGACTACGACGCCTTCTGACCCAGCCAGCCGCGGGGAAAGACTGAAGCCGGGCCTGCCCCGCGCGGCCCGGCCCCCTCAGCGATTGCTGCTGCCTCCTAGTAAGTACAGACTGGGTTTGGGGGGGCTCTGTCGGTGGGGGCATCAAGGGAGGCCGCATATGCTCGTCGTGTGCTCGTACACTTGCATGATCACCTGGGCCCACCAGGCAGACGGCCCCTCTATACCCCTTCTCAGCGTCCTGGGGGCCTCCAGCTCCATGGCTAGCCAGCATTCGTGTGTGTACATGGCTCACTGGTCGATTGAGGTTGCAAGCAGACAAAATAAACACCCCCTCCCTCGCTTCCTCCTCCCACGGCTGGGCCCTCCGGCATGACCAGTTTTATGAATCAAACCCCTTTCAGGCACTGGCCCAGATGTAGTCTTTGGTTACTTTTCTCTCCTAGGGTCAGACAGTCCTGTGCCCCAGTGCAAACCAGCTGCCTAGGGTCTTCTGGGCCTTGTTACCCATAGCAGAGCTTGGGGCTACAGACATGCAGCCCTGGGGAAGGATTTAGGATGGGAGGAGATAGACCTTGGCCAGCTAGGCCCATTAAGGCTCTAGGTGTATCTGCTTCTGCCAGGGAAGAGGCTTTACTTGGGCTTCAAACCCCATGGCCTGGAGCCAGCCTAGTACTTTGCGTCCCTGGGCTAGCAGCACTGGAGCTTGCTGAGGTCCCCTGTGGTCACCGGCAAGCCAGCTGATTGGTGCCAACCATTCTGCTTCATTCCTGTTTTAACAATTACCACACCAGGGTTCTTGACGCCGCTCCCTCCTGCTGGGGCCCAGAGGTAGAATCTGAAGGGTAGAAGAGGCCCTAAGAGTCTAGGTGCCCCCTGACTATCCTATACACCAAGTGAGGTTTCAGAGAAAGGCCAAGACTGAGACGCCTTCTGCTCAGGCTAAAAGCCTTCAGGACTAGAGACTAGACCAAAAGGTCCCTTTCTGCTAGCCTAGGCTTTGGGTGTAGGGGACTCAGAGGGGAGGCTGAACTGGTGCCCTCCAACCAAATTCCATTAGAGCCAGCTCAGTGGACAGTAAAGTCTAGCATGGGTCCAGCTGTTGGCACAGTCCAGCAGAGCAGGAGTAGAGGATAGGGGGATGGGAGAGTAGTCCCCTGAGTTTACTGACTTCTCCCAAGGGAATCAGCCCCCAGAGCTTCTGTAAACAGAATGTCAGAGGCAGGAAGAGGGCTCTGGTAATGAGCGGTCCAGCTGGATTCTCTCCAGACCATTATCTAGTCCAGGGAGGGAGGGAGGACCCAGAAGCATGTGTGCCAGCCCCAGGAGCCGGGGCACTAACTGTCCTCACCTCCCCCCGCCTCTTGGAGTGAGTCAGAATGGTTGGCATATTGGAACAACTACCTGTGGGTCAAGAGGGTTAGGTGGGGGTGGGGGACTGGTGTCCAGATGACACTATTCTCTCCAGACTTTGGAAATGGGTGGAAGGAATTCAGCACAAGGAGCCCCTTAGCAGAAGATGGCCCAAAATTCTAGCTTCCATTACTGACTGCCCCCTAGGTACTCACAGCCCTGGTGGAGTTGGCACAGGATGCAGTTAAGGAGAGTTAATCCTTAGTTGGAGGTTGTGATAGGTGGGACCTATTCTTGGGCTACACAGCCCCAGGAACACAAAAGTGGGATCCCAGCTGGGCCAGGAGGAGGCTTCCACCTCAGTAGCCCAGCCAGCCTGTCCCTCTCAGTGAGCAGAGAGGAGGCTGCCCACAGAGCCATCCCTGGCCATTGGTCCTTCTCAGAACCCCTCCCAGGACTGGGGAGCACAAGGATCAGTGTTGCCAAGAAAACCAGCTCCCCTCACTGCTATGGAATTTGCATGAGTTCTTGGAGACCAGGAAAGGGGAGGGTGTGTGCGTGGGTGTGCAACTCAGTGTATGTCTGTCCTGGCTGTGTGTCTCAGAGCATGACAGCAGTAGGCTGTTTTTGGTCGTTCGTTTGTGCAAGGGTACTTCAGGAAAATCAGTGCACTGGGGAGAGGGCCACAGGCTCAGCCTTCTGCCTTTTATCGGCTTCTACATTCCAGAGTTAGCCCGGTTGCCTTCCCCAACCCCTCAGGCAGGCAGGCCCACAGGCCTCCCCCGCTTTTCCTCATTCCAGCCTCCCAGGGTGTGAGGAGGCTGGAGGAGGCTCCCTGGCCACCTTGGTTTTGGGGAGTGGGGGTGGGGGCAGGCTAGGGGCCAGTTCTTGTCTGAGTTGGAGATGGCCCCACACCAGGCTTCTCTTGGGGAATGCAGCAAGCCTCTGACATTCCTGGAGGCTGCCTGAGAGATTTCATTAAGGAGAGAAGAGGGAGCTTCAGCCTATATTGAGAAGGGGTCTGGTGGGCAGAGGCCTTTTCTGGCCCTGAGCCCCAAGCTGCTGGGTAGCTGTGATAGAAGAGGAAATAGAGTAACTCAGTGACTAGGACCCACCTTCCCATCAACTAGACCACTGACCCCAAGAAGGGCCCCTTGTGGCACAGATTGCCACAAGCCTGATTACTGGTAGGACTAGTGCTTGGTGGGTGGGAGAGTGAGAAGGGCAAGAGCCCTATTTTTGGGCCACTGATTTCTCAGACCCCTGGGCTCAGGTGACTGAGATGGCGACTTCCCTTGATGACTAAGGTGTTCTGGCAAGATCAGGGTTAATTGCAGGGTTAAATGCTTACTCTATGGATGTTTGACCCTGGGTAGGGTCAGGGTGGGGAAGAGGCCTCCTGTCTGGGCCCAGTCCCAGTAGCATCACACTTGCCACGTGCCGACAATGGCATTTGGACTGGCCCATTTTTAGTTGGGCTACAGCCACCATATAGCTCCAAGGGCCACAGGTGTTCTTACCGAACAGGTGGAACCTCTCCTGACTGAGATGGCATGTCCTGCCACCCTGAGGGCTCACTTGAGCCAGAGACTAGTTTTCGGCCTGGACTGACAGGTCTAGTGGCTGCCAAGTCACCCACAATGCCACTAAAGACACCCACCTGGGGCCATGCCAACCTCCTTAGGTGGAGAACAGGAGATGTGCCCAGCTGCCAGCCAGTCCAAAGCTGCTCTGAGATCTAGAAGTCCCTTCCTGGATAGGTGGATGAGCTGAATGTTCTGGTTGTACCCTTTGCAATCTTATGACTATGCAGAAAACTCACATAGGGAGCTTTTCCAAAATACAACTCTGCCTGGACTTAACTCCCACACATTCTTAATTGGTCTTTTTATTGGGTGGAGCCCAGGTTGTCAGGATTTTTTAAAAGCTTCCTGGGTGATCCTGACCTGCACTTAGGTAGAAAAAACCCTGCGGTTACACATGGAGGTCACAAATCAGGCAGAAGGAGCAGACTCTTAGAAGAACCTGAAGCCTTGCGCCCCTCTTCCTTTTGTGTAGAGACCTAGGACAAAGAGACCTACATATACTCTTCTCTGCCCTGCTAAGCCATGGGTTGCTGTGTTCTAGGGAAGGGGAGATAGGGCGGACCAAACCCGGGCTCTGAGCCTCCCTGGACACGTCAGTGAAACTGGAGCCAGCTATTCTGGCCGCCGGCACGGTCCCGCCTGCTTGGGGGGTTGGCAGACTCTTGGGGCTGGGCTGCTGCCAGGCCTGGCCAGCGGTGTAGAGCGCAAGCAGGCCAGTACCCAGAGCCAGAGGCCCAGAGCCACAGAGTTAGACCCACAGCTCCCATCCCCATATCTACTACTAAGTACCTAACACAGGAAAAGATTTGTGGGCTCTGTCCATTTGTGTGTCTTTCCAAGCCATCTTCCACTCAGCTGGGCTCATGGCCTTCCTCAAGAGCATGAGATGTACCAGCCGCAGGACTGATGTGGTCACCCAGGTACCAAGGTTCTTTCTTACCTACTTACCTGTTCCTGCCTGACCCACAAGTGGATGCCCACAAGTGTGTTGCACACTCAGGGTGGAGAAGCACTCTGGGTCCCCTGAGAGCTGTGATGATGAATGTCCTTAGTTTTTCTTACTCATAGAACCCCTCCCAGAGGTCATAAGCTGTAGAAAGATGGCCAAAGGATAGCTCACCCCCCACACCCCTTTCTAGAACAGGACACTCCACCCCGCTTCCCCACCAACCAGAGTGGAAGGGAGCCTTGCCTCTGGACCCAGGGGCTGTGTTGGTATGAAGGTGGTATAGAGTCCCTCTCCTTGGTGGCCTCCAAGCCCATGAGGCAGACAGGACTCCAAGTCTGTGAGAACACCCTCGTCAGTTAATGTTTACCAACCACATGGCCAATACTCCTAAGTGTGTACTGAATTCCCTGATCAGCAGGTGCTATGACCAATAGGAACTGAAGTGGGTACATGTTAGGAGATCAGCAGCAGCTGAAAACCCTGGGAATCAAACCTGGACATCAATCCTTACTCCTGGGCACTAGAGAGCCTAGGCCTCTGAAGGTAGCCTCTGTCTACCACACTATGGACAGAAGTGTCAGGGGAAGGAGGGAAGCTCTAGATCTGGCTGTTGCCTTTCTGTATCCTCTTTGTAGCCCAGGACTGCTGCTCCTACATTTTTGCTCTTGGTGTTTTTGCTGTTTTCTGCCACCTTGAACTGTTGCTCTTTGCCATGTCCCACTCTGCCTTGGAGCCAGCCAAGTATAGACTGAAAGCTCCACAAACTATGAGCTAAATAAATGTTTCCTTTCTTGGGGGATGGAGGGGAGAGAATCATCAGGTTAAAAAAAAAAAAAAAACCAGCCCAAGGTTGCTCCATGATCCTCCTTATACTCTTTGAAGAGGAAAAGATCCCTTGCCCCTGCTACAGCTCTGTGGATCAAATATCAAAGCACAGATTCTGCTCCTTTCAGAGCTGCTCTACTCACTGGATAACACAGCACACTGGTGAACCCTGCAATAAGCTCCCACCCCACTCCCATTTGCACACAGGACAGGCATGCATCCAAACCCAGAAGCTAGAATGTGTTTTAAAAAAAAGAAAAGAAAAACCTACCAGCTTAAAAACAAACAGAACAAGAGAAAACAACTCTGAGGATGGGGTTGGGGGCAGAGCTATTATGCCATCTCTATAAGTAATTAAGGACCATAGTCAACAAAGGTTTGAACTTGGGCCTGAACTTGGTGCTCTACATCCAGCTGTATCCTATCCAAGGTAACCTCTTTGTCCTCTCAGGTTCCCTACTGGGGCTGCTCAATTTGCTGTTGGTGCCAGAAAAACCCCAGTGGAGCCTCCAGCCATCAAACTGCACCTTGCAACCTGAGTAGTTTCCAAAGTCTAGCATCAGCTACTGCTTCAGTCTCTCCTTGGTAGGTCAGGTTGAGGCAGAGCTCAGTAGAAGGAGCTCACCTCTGCATCCTGAGGAATAGGAAGCAAGTTAGCTACTGCCTGCCAGTTTCCTTGGCCCAGGATCTGGTCCCTCCTATCCTGACCCAGTCCCTTTTGCCACCAACTTACATTCCATAGCTTGTTACTTACCAACCATATAGCTGCACTACAGGCAACAGACCCACAATGTCCCTCCCTCCCTGCCTCTTTTAATGATTGTTGACTTAAAGCTCAACAGATTAGGAAGCCCAGAACCCACAGCTGGTCCCCTTCAGAGCAGAGTGGGGAGTACTTCCCCAGTGTGTGCTCTTAAGCCCATAGGGGCCATCCTGGACACTGCACTGAAGTACTGCTCATGCCTCACGAGGCTGAGGCAGGAAGATTGTTGTGAATTAAAGATCAGCCTGGGCTACAAAGTGAACTCAGAACCACCCTCCACAACCCAGAGCAGTCTAGGACAAAAGTGAAACTGAAATGCTGAGTGTGGGACTGCCATTAGTGGCCTCACTGCTCGTACACCTCTGAGCACAGGGCTGCCTGCCCATAGTGAGAACTCTTAACCATGACCTTATATGAGACCTCTGGGAAGCTGAAAGAAGTGTGGCCAGGCTGGCCATATGTAGGGTCCCCTTCTGTCTGAGCTCTGCCTGGCACTGCTGGAAGGGACCACACTCTCCATATAGACATGGAGTGGGCATGGCTCACCTGAAGCCCATACCTGGATGCCAGACCCTCATCACCTTCTTAGTCAATGAGGGGAGAGCTAGGGATATAACACAGTCCTTAAGTCATTAGATGCAGAGCCCTCATGGTATAGATGCCAGAAGGCCCAGGGACACCTGAGGCCTCCTTTGGGTACCTGCTTCATCTGAGACCTAGAGTGAGTCCCTGCCAAGGCAGTTAATTCAACAGACATATATTACCAGGGCTCTGAAGACCATGGAGCAGAGGCATATGGCATTGTCATCATTGGCACATTCCCAGAATTCATTATGGAGGGCACACAATGAGTCAGTAAGGCCTCCCCAAATGGCCTCTGGAGGATATTCTTCACTGTTAGTGAGTGAGGGGATCTAGGTTAGAGACTCCTGAAGGGGGATGAATTCACTGCAGAGACACTGCAGACAGACAGGGCCTACAGAAATGACAGGGACTCTCCCTTCACCTAGAGCAAACCAGTGAGTTCCACAGTCCCATTCACCTGGGCAAAGGAAAGCCTTCCCTTCCTTCCAGCCCAATGTAGTGGGGCAGAGAGAGACAGACTGGGTGGGGGTTGGGTTACCTTTCTTGGCCACATGGGGGAAGGGAAGGGCCAGACTCTAGTACAAAAGGCCCTTGTGTGAGTAGCAGGCACCTGGAGGGGGATGGGATACAGGCCACTGGGCAGGTCTGCCACTTGGGGACAGGCTGCTTAGGGACCTCTGGGATCACCAGAGGTTGAAAGCCATGATTGGATACAGCCCCCAGCTTTCCTAGAAGCCCAAGTGGGGTGTAAAGAAAGGTGGACCCATCTTGTCTTGGGGCAGTTCCAGTGAGTGCTCCCACCCCTAGCAGGTTGTTGCAGTGTGGGGACCTACATCTATAGTGTGGCTCCTTCTCAGGGGCAGGCTCTAGGCTATAGCTCAGACTTCCTGTCATCTTTAAGCACTCCCTTTCCTGTTGCCCAGCAGTGGGAAGAGTAGCTTCTCCTTGAAGTAGCCACTTGAGAAACAGGTGGCTTCATGCTGAGGGGGTCCTGGCACATAGGAAGCACTGGCCACTGTCTGGGAGGGGATAGCTATTGCTCTTCTCTCTCAGTGCCCCGCCCAGAAGAGACCCTGAGAATTGTGTATGTGTGTGTGTTTGGGGTAACCCTGAGTCACCCATCTAGCTTGGAACAGCCTCTTGGTACCCCTCATCTCCAGTTCTTTATGTTCAGGAAATGAGGGGATCTGAAGAGGCAGTTTTCCTGCCTCCCTACTCTGCCCCACCCCACCCCAGGACAAGGGGACACCTGCCAAGGGCTGCAGTCAGCCTCCACCCCTCCTCTAAAAACCATCCTGCTGGCCACATCCTGGCGGTCTGCAGCCCCCCTCCTGGGCAGGTCTGACTGCTCAAGTGGAAAAACACCGATCCCATAGTTTCCATGTGAAGTGTTCCTGCTGCGGTCTCTCCTCACTGCAGGGAGGGAGGGATACAGTGTGTGGTGCAGGGGCCAGGGCCAGGGGCAGCCAGCTTCTCTGCTTACGAGCTGGGCCTCTTGCCCATCCATCTTTCCTAGACACTACAGGGAGGAGCTGCTGCTTCAGGACCCACAATTCTTCCCTCTTCCCTGTGTACCACAGGCAGCCAGAGGACTTGGCTAGGCAGAGGCAGGAGGCCCTGAGATTCAGGAGGAGGAAGTATTTATGATCACCGAGTACTTAGTGGTTGTCAGTTCTTGTGCTAGCTTCTATGTGCATCAGCCCACCGGGTACTTGTCACAGCCAACATCCTAAGGTCATATGTTGAGGGGTTGACAGGGCAGGACTAGGAAATGGGCTGGGGTCACTGGGGATCTGACTCATAACTGCTAGGTTCTACATTTGGGGCCAGAAACTCAAGAATTCCCTTTTGGCCTAAGCCACCCTGTAAATCCTCGGTGACTCTTTTTTTTTTTTTTTTTTTGGCAGGACCGGGGATTGAACTCAGTCCCTTGTGCTCAGTCCCTACCACCCTGTAAATCCTGACTTGGATTTCTCTACTTCCAGGGACAGAAGATGTGCTCCAGGAGTCTTTTGTTGCCACTTCTACTGCCACTCCTGCTGCTAATCCTGAGGTCCAGTGTACAGGGATGCCCATCTGGCTGCCAGTGCAACCAGCCACGGACAGTCTTCTGCACTGCCCGCCAGGGGACCACACTACCCCAAGATGTGCCACCTGACACCACAGGCCTGTATGTCTTTGAGAATGGTATTACCACACTGGATGTGGGCAGTCTGGCCAGCCTGCCAGGCCTGCAGCTCCTGGATCTATCACAGAACCAGATTACTAGCCTCCCTGGTGGCATCTTCCAGCCACTCATCAATCTCAGCAACCTAGACCTGACTGCCAACAAGCTTCATGAGATCACCAATGAGACCTTCCGTGGTCTGCAGCGCCTTGAACGTCTCTACCTGGGAAAGAACCGCATCCGCCACATCCAGCCAGGTGCCTTTGATGCCCTTGACCACCTCCTAGAACTCAAGCTGCAGGACAATGAGCTGAGGGTACTGCCTCCATTGCACCTGCCCTGCCTACTGCTGCTTGACCTAAGCCACAATAGTCTCCTAGCCCTGGACCCCGGCATCCTGGACACCACCAATATGGAGGCCCTGAGGTTGGCTGGTCTAGGGCTGCAGCAGTTAGATGAGGGTCTCTTTGCCCGGCTGCAAAACCTCCATGATTTGGATGTGTCTGACAACCAACTGGAGCATGTACCCCCAGTGATTCGAGGCTTGCGGAGCCTGACACGTTTAAGGCTGGCTGGCAATACCCGAATTGCCCAGCTGCGGCCTGAGGACCTGGCTGGCTTAGCTACTCTGCAGGAGCTGGACCTTAGCAACTTGAGCCTGCAGGCCCTGCCCAGTGAATTCTCAGGCCTCTTCCCTCGCCTGCGGCTCTTGACAGCTGCCCGCAATCCCTTCAACTGTGTGTGTCCTTTGAGTTGGTTTGGCCCCTGGGTGCGTGAGAGCCATATCACACTAGCCAGCCCTGAAGAGACACGCTGTCACTTCCCACCAAAGAATGCTGGCCAACTACTGCTAGAGCTCGACTATGCTGACTTTGGCTGCCCGGCTACCACTACCACGCCCACAGTGCCCACCACAAGGCCCAAGGTGGAGGAACCCACACTTTTGCCTTCCAGCTCAGCTCCCACTTGGCCTAGCCCCACAGAGCCAGCCACTGAGGCCCCCAGTCCACCATCCACTGCCCCACCAACAATGGGGCCTGCTCCATGGCCCCAGGAGTGCCCAGTTTCTACCTGCCTCAATGGGGGTACTTGTCACCTGGGGACAAGGCACCACCTAGAGTGCCTTTGCCCTGAGGGCTTCATAGGCCTGTACTGTGAGAACCCTGTGGGGCAGGGAACACAGCCCAGCCCTACACCAGACACACCAAGTCCCCCTCAGACTCTGCCGCTTGGCATTGAACCAGTGAGTCCCACCTCCCTGCATGTGGGGCTACATCGCTACCTGCAGGGCAATGCCATGCAACTCAGGAGTTTCCGCCTCACTTACCGCAACTTGTCCGGCCCTGACAAGCGGACTGTGACCCTGCGGCTGCCAGCCTCACTTGCAGAGTACACAGTCACCCAGCTGAAGCCCAACTCTACCTATTCCATCTGTGTTGTGCCCTTGGGCATTGGGCGGGTGCCTGAGGGAAGGGAGGCTTGTGGGGAAGCCCAAACACCCCCAGCTGTCCTTTCTAACCATGCCCCAGTCACCCAGGCCCAAGAAGGTAATCTGCCACTCCTCATTGCACCTGCGCTGGCCGCTGTGCTCCTAGCTGCTCTAGCTGCCATGGGAGCAGCCTACTGTATGCGACGGGGGCGGGCTGCAGTTGTGGTTCAGGGAAAAGGACAGGTAGGACCAGGGGCTGGGCCCCTGGAGCTAGAGGGGGTGAAGACCCCCTTGGAGCCAGGCCCCAAGGCAACTGAAGTGGGTAGGGAAACTCAGCCAGATGGGCCTGAGTATGAGGTGCCACTCATGAGCTACCAAGGGCCCAACCTCCAGGGGCCCCTCCCTGCTAAGCCGTACATCTAAGCATGTGAGTGATAGAGAAGCTAGAGGGATAGGCTCTCAGTTACAAACCTCCTGCTGCCACACAAGTTCTCAGTACTTACCACAGGGACACATGCAGGGGCTCTGTGACCACAGCCAGAATCTATCCCTCTCTGGGCCTTGGTCTCATCTGTGAGCCATTACAACCCAGGTAACAAGCTCTAACAGCCATGAGCCTGAGGGAATGAGACACTGGGAGGTCAGTGTCTGCCCATTTTGCAGTGTGCAATCTGGAGTGTGGTGGCCCTGCTGTGTGCTGGTAACACAGGCCAGGGCTCCAGCCCAAAGACCTGGGGGCCAGTGAAGGAAGCCCCTAGAGGGAGCAAGCAGGGACAGCTCTGTAGCTTCAGCCTTGCCCCAGAAGCACAGGAACATGGGAAACTGGAAAGGAAGATGCCATGGAAATGTGTGGATTTGCTTCTGTTTTGGTTTTTAAAGTATATTTATAAGAGATACTTTCCCATTTATGTTGGGAAGATGTTTTTCAAACTCAGTGACAAGGACTTTTTTTTTTAAAGACAAACTATGATATGAAGGCTTTTTGTAAGAAAATAAAAGATAAAAGACATGAGTGTTTTTGGGGGGTTGGTCTAAGATAATGGGATGGGTACAAAAGGGTGAAGAGGGCCTGTCCTTTCTGGGCAGCTGCGGCTGAGACAGCTCTCCCTCCTGGGTACTGGGCCTGGGCCTAGAATGTTACTGCTGAGGTCCCTTTGGGTTAGGGTGGTTAGGGCAACTTCACCCTAGTCAGGCCCACTCTTTGGTAATAGGAGCCACAGTGCCTGTTTGTGAGGCTGGGAGAAGTGTGCAGCAAATAGAACACAGAGGGTTCGTGTCCTTCTTGGGCAGCCCTGACAGCCACTTTACCACCTGCCTCCTCCTGGGGGTAAGGGCTCCCTTGAACTGTCTTTCCTTGGCTTCATAACTAGTTCTGCAGCCAGGCAGACCCCAGAGCTATCTGGCAGGTCCTAGGCCAGCCAGGTGCTGAACATGGCCCCAGCTTCTCCCTGCTGTCTCACTAACCCCTATCCAGGACTCAGTTAAGAAATCCCACCTTGCTTCCTGCCCCATCCATAAAGAAGGGCCCTGGTATTGGAAGCATGTTACCTATTGCCAGTTGGTGAGGAGAGAAGGGGTGAGCCACTGTTGTTAGTGGCAGGCTTAGGACAGGCCAGAAGGCCAAGACTAGCTTGCAGATGGCACCAGGCTTGGTGGCCCTGTGGTGCTGCCTTATCTCCTGTACTGGGAATGTGTTCAGCTTTTCTAGAACTCCCAGAGGTAGGAGTGTTTTTCCAGGAGGGCTGAAGGGTGAGGTGTAACAGGCGCAGGGACAAAGGACATTATGACCTGTACTGGGTGCAGGGAGCTTGGAGGCAATAACATCTACAGAGCACCTTTTCCTGTTATCCTCACGGAGTGAAAGGGGAATCCAGGGAGTGAAAGAGGAGATGGCTTTGGCTCAATGAAGGTGCCCAACAAAAGCTAGAGCTCAACTCCAGGAGGCCTCAGGACAGTGTCCTATGGGTCAACCCTCTGGCTGCCAGCCTTATCCCTGATGGGAAGGAGGCTATCCAGCCAAGCCCAGGGAGCAGGCCCTGTGGCTCAGGGTGTTGATGTCAGCACCAAGTCAGCCCCAGCCACGCGAGGCTCTGGATTCAATTAGTGGCTGCTGAGGGCTCTGGCACAAAGGTGGGGGGAGGGGGCAGGTCATGCGGGTAGTGGGTGGTGGCAGTGAGCTGGGTGGGGCCTCTTCTTCCTGAAGTGGTGGAGGCGGCAACAACCCAGGTGGATTTCCTGTAGGCCTGTGTCCTATTATTAAGGCAGTGGCCATGTGGAGGCTTCCCCCCTTCCTCATCAGCCTTGTCAAAGGGGCCTTTGTGGGCCTGTGGCTGTTGCAGATACAGTGGCTGCTAAGTAAATGTTTTTGCCACAAAGCAAACCTGGTTGGGTAGCAGGAGATGCAGAGAGCAGCCTCTCAGGAGAGGTTTTCAGTGTCCCATCTCCAGTGGGGACTAAGCCAAGATACAGTCCTTATACTGGATAATACACTGGTTTCAGGCCAGGAACCAGAGGCAGATTTGGGAATGTGCTAGTCCCATCACTGGGTTCTGACTGCCACAGGCATATGCCATGAGTGCATTTCTTCCACAGCTTACAAGACCCTGCACAGAGGAAGAGTAGCACTGTAGAAAGGTGGGATGCGAGCTCGATCAGATCCCAGCACCTGCTTCCAGCCAAGGTGGGACAACCAGCCAGGAAAGAGGGTGGGGGCATATGATTACTTCCTCTTAGTTCACAGCCAAACACAGAACTGAGACAGGTATCTCTGTCTATCCTGGACCACAGCATAAGTGGCTCTACCAGTTCTTCTATTCACTTCTCTACCCTGTGCCATGCATGGATTCTGACACATAGAAAGTGCCAGGCAACCTTGTAAGAATGACTGTGGAGCTGGGCATGGTGGCACATGCCTGTAATCCCAGCACTCAAGAGGCTGAGGCAGAAGGATTGTTGTGGAGTTCGAGACCAGCCTGAGCTACAAAGTAAGCTTAAGGTCAGCCTGAACTGCATAGTGAGACCCTGTCTCAAAAAGACAAAAAAAGAATGACTGTGGATGGTCTGGCTCATAGTGGCTCTCCTCTGTGTACTGTGGCACGCTTCCTTGTAGACACTCCACAAATAGTGGTGAGGAGAGAGATAGGAACCACAACAGCAGCCCCTGGATAGATGAGGAGGGGGACAGGAAATGTGCCAGACCTCTGGCCCCTACAGTTCTTAAGAGTACACATAGTTCTGCCCAAACCAATATGGAAAATCTGTAAAACAGAAGAATTGAGGGCAGCTAAGTGGACACAGACACCTCCCCTGTGGCTGTGCCCACAGTTGACGCCCTGCACACTTTCCATCTCCCATCAGTGGGGACTCTGGCTTCCAGAGCGCCTGGAAGGGCAAGAAAGCTGCCAGCTCTCAGAACAGCCTGGAGGCTGGTATGTATACTTGAGCCCACCAACTTCAGAGAGGCTGGAGAGTCCCAGCTCCTTTGCCAAGGGTACAAGCCTACTAAGGTAAGGAGCCAGAGTTTGGGGGATGGAGGGTGGGACACTGAACTGAGCCCAGCTGGGAGTCATTTGAGTAACTCCAGTGCTCCCTGGGTCTTCAAGGCTATTCTTAACTGCTGTAATTACAGGGTCAGCCTGGCCAGTGGCACCATGGGGTCTGGGCATCATTAACTACTCCAGGGGCCATGCAGGGACTGGGCAGGGAAGAGGAACCCATCACTGACAGTGGAGCTCGGAAGGCAGGAAGTAGTGGGAGGAAAAGCCCTGAGTGCTGATGCCAGGATCCTTCTAACCCACTATGCCTCTGCTGGGCGTTGTGAGGAAGAGACCAATGGTGTGGGAAGGTCTGGAGGATGAGATGCCAAAGCAGAGCCAGAGATGAGATGGGTGCCAAAAATCGATATGAATGGGCCAGGGAGATATTAGTACAATAAATGCTTGCCAGGCACAGGGTCCTGAGTTCAATCCCCAGTACCGCCAAAAAAAGAAAGAAAGAATCGATGTGAAGCACCAAGGCCTAACTGCTCTCATTCCTCCAAGGCAGGGGCCCCAGCTGACTTTTCCTGACACCCCACGCCACCTAAGCCAGAGCATAGGAGGTTGATAGCCTGGCCTAACAACCCTGCTGAGTGGTTTCAGGAAAGACCCCAAAGTCACTTAGTTTTGCCTTCATCTGTAAAACTGGCTCGTTAGCATCCTCCTTGGGTCTAAGAGGGTGGGTGGGAAGGAGCTCTCTGTCCCCCTAACCATTCCCCTGCACTGGAGCTGTCAGCCAAGGGACCCATCAGCAAGGCCTCTTACTGGTACTCAGGTGAGGGCTCTTCTGAAAGATACAAGGGAAACCCTGCAGTCCTCCTTATCTTCAGATATACTACCCTTGATACTCCTGGAACTTGGGCTGGCCCCTGCTCCTCTATGACTCAGTTTCCTCAGTTGTGAAACGCATTCTCCAATCCCTCCCTGAGAGGGCTGAGCCAGCCAATCTGTGAGTCACTGCTGAGACAAGGCTGAGGTGTCAGAACAGGGAACAAGTTCCTGCCTCCTCCCCGACAGATGGCCTGGCCAAGTCTCTGACCCTGCCTGAGCCTTGGTTTCCTCAGCTGTAATGTGAGTAGTTGTGTGGACCAAATGAACTGGTCCCTTGTAAGTATTTGCCATGAGCACACTGGTGGCTGGGTCTACAGCCACTGTGGATCAAGGCCATCTCTGCATAAAGCCACTCAGCTAGTCAGAGAAATGAGAGGCTGCATTGAAAGGATGAGACACACTTGGACCTCCCATGCTCCCTATGTACCAACTGCACATGGGGACAAACCAGGGATAGCCATGTGGTAGTTACTGAGTGAGCCTCACAAACTTCAGTGGACTCCAGGCCCACATGTGCCTTCCACACCTGCTCATCTGTCCCAGTGTCACCCCATGTCCACCCTGTGTCCACCTTCCTATCCTTGCCTCATACCTGTATGGGTCCTGAGGCCCACAGAAACATGCACAGAAAAATCAAGTATGTTTGTGTGTTTCATCAGTGTTAGAATCATGGGTCACAGTTCCCTCCCCAAATGCCAAAATACATCTGCATGAGCCCCAGGCTATTATCTGGGTCCCATGTGAGGACTCACTCTGCTTCCAGGGGCCCAACGTGACAGGATAAGACATATCCACTCACTCAGCACTTCCTATTGGTATAAAGTTGGGTCCTGAAGGTCAGAGTCAAACTCACTCGCAATGTAGTCTACCTGGCCTCAAACTCAGAGATCCTCCTGCTTCCACTTCCCAAGTGCTGGTAGTACAGGCAGGCACAGGCTACCAGGCTCAGCTCCAATTGGCCAGATTCTTTCACACAGACCCTGTAGCACAACCCAGGTACCTGTATACTCAGAAGACCAGCCCTCCACACTGACAGCCTAGAGGGTCAGGAGCCCTCACTAGTGGCACTCATGCTCTGCAGCTGGACTTAGGACACTGTCCAAGCCCTGGGTCCACAGACTGCAGCCCCAGCATGCCATATCACCTACCCAGGAGAGGTATCCAGAGTGAAGGAGGCCAGGGCACTGGAGAAAAGTCTCGTGTCCCAGAGTTTCACTTCTCGCTCACGCATCTGTGGGGAGGGGCCAGGAAGAGGCTCAGAGGAACCTGGTCATCAGCCCCACCCCAGGGGCTCCAGGAACTCAGGCCCTGAGGGTATAGCCTACTATAGGGTCAGAGCAGGGGGAGTCATGACAGGGAGGAGAAATTTGTTCTGTTTGTACTGAAAATCGAACTCAGGGCCTCATGCTTGCCAGGGAGGTGCTGTGCTGCTGAGCTACATCTCTGGCCCTGGAATTTGGGTTTTCATGTTCTGCCTCTTTAAAAATTCTTAGGTAACAAGGGACAAGGGGCAGTTCCCTCCCTGGACTCTGGTCCCTATGGGGCCACCACAGCTCTCAAGGTCAAACTTAGCTATTGCAAATGGAATCTGCCAGTTTTCCACAGCCATCAGTTAGTCCCATGGGGTTCTAACCCAGATCCACAGCCAGGCCGTATATGGACAGGCCTGGAACTGGCCAGCAGCCCCCACCTCCCAGTAGCTTCACCCTACCTTCTTGGGGCACAGCCCAAGCAGCTAGCCATGTCTTCATCTGGCAGTGCCCTGCTCAAGCTGGAGGAACCCTTACCTGGTTGAATCCAGTGGACACAAGGTACACCTGGGAGGCTGTCCATGCTATCTGGCTCTCCCTGCTGTTTGAGTGGGCCTGGATGCTCTGCAGAAAACAAGAGATTGCTAAATCACTGGACCCCCTACTGAGCGCAAGGTGGGCTGGAGTTGGAAGCCACAACTGCTTGAGTACCCACAAAAGACAAGTGAAGCCAGGTCAGCTTCCCCTAAGACGTTTGTATGGCTGGCTAGGATTGAACTTCCCCAGGGGCACCTTCTACATAGACAGGATGACCCTGCCACCACCCTGAAGGCAGTCTGCACCCAAAGTCCAACCTGGCCACCAGACTTGGACTCAGGTTCTCTCCTCCTGAGAAGACTGCCAGCTCAGCCATGCTCAATGAGGCCAAAGGCAGCAGCACTCAGCTAAACTCTGAGCCTTATGTTATGGCTGTTGCCCTACAGCTAAGACCTGTGTGACCCTGGAGTCCCCATACCTTCGGGAACCTCATTTTTCTTGCCTTTAAACAGGGCTCATGGTATTTATTCCTGGGAGCTGTTGTAAGGATGAAATGAAAGCATGTGTGGAAAGACTGGGCCTTGGGCAAAGCACCATGCAAATCACAGGATTAGGAGGATTACCACTGCCTCCTGATGCTGCCAGGAGGCCAGAGGGAGGGCCTGGGGCCAAGCTTCAGGAAACATCCTGCAGAAGACAGAGTGGTGGCCCTTGTGGCCTCCTAGAGCACTAGAACTGCCTGGAGAAAGACTTGTGCCCCCCAGGAAGGAGAAAGAAGTTCACATCCCAGGAAGGCAGCCCTGTCCCTTTGGGCCCTGGCAGGGGAAGCTGAGGGGGTCAGAGGAAATGCAAACAGCTCCCTCTCAGTCACCCTGCCCCTTGGAGCCTGAGACAAGGACCCTGTTACCAAAAATAGCTCACCCTAAATGTGGCCAGCCTCCTCCAAGCTTCCCACGATCTTGGGAATGAATGAGGGAGGGAAGCAGCCTCAAGGAGCTGGCCCAGGGCCCCCTCCTCAGCCCACAGAGGCCGACCCCAGTGTGGGAGAGCACTGGAAATGCTCTACTTCATGTCATTCAAGGGGCTTTTCTCACTGTTCCCTTACCACTCAGCCACAGCAGCACAGGAAATCAGGACTTGAGCCTGAGAACCAGTACTCCATATACCTCTCCAAATAAGAAAGACTGAGGGGAGCCATTGAGACAAGGGTCAGGTACTAGCTAGCCCCACCCTTGATAACCTCAAGTGAGTCAAAAATGTCATTTGGGCTCCTATCCTCTTGTCAGTGTCCAAATATCCCTCATATAAGCAGCAAACCAGATGGTTCCCAATTGGTTTGCATATCATTCATTCAATCAACAAACATGTGCGGCTTCCCGAGCCAAGGACTATGCTAGGAGCTAGAGGGGTGCAGCTGGACAGTCATAAGGATCAAGAAGGTAGGGTTTCTCACTCATTTCTTCTTTTATAATATAAGCATCCAAGCTGCATACTCAACTAAGAGCTAGAGGACATGGTGAAGAAAACAAAGTCCCCAAGCCATGGATATCCACACTAGGGAGACAAGTTGGACCAGAGGAGTTACTATGTTGTTACACATTACTATATGTGCGTGGCGAATGCAGTGGAAATCAAGGAAGCAAGCACTGCTCCTGTGCTCTGTCCTAGGATGAGTTATGCAATGCTGCTATTCGTCAGGTTACCAGTTGTAAAAAGCACTGGAACAGGCCCTCCTCTTTGGGGGACTGTCTCAAGGAGCCAACACTTGCACAGTGTTCAGGGCTGTGTCTGAAGCACATCAAATGTGTTTTTTAAAAGGCTGATAATGATATAATTGGCATATAACTAAAGTCACTGGAAAGTTATCTTTTGAGCAAGGATGGTAGGGCCAGCAGGTATGAGCCATACAGGGAGGGGAATGTGTCTGAAAGTCAGAGGCTGGGAGCAGAGAGGTTGGTACAGCTGGCAGGTGGGTCCAAGGAGGCAGCCCAGCTAAGCCTGCAGGCCCGAGGTGGGGGACTCTTGAGCATTTTCCACATAGAGGCACACACTGGGGTGCATTCACCCATATTTCCTGATTTCCTGTCCACACACAGAGAAATCAGAGCCCAAGGAGGACAAGCTGCCCTGCCTAGAGATGTCCAGCAACAGAGCTGCGCCCCATGAGCTGGGCTCTGTTATTTCAGTCTGTAACAGAAGGATCTGAGTCTCAGAGGTAAAGACCTGCATCATCACAGGTAGGAGGCAGCATAGACAGCACTGGGGAAGCCGGGCGTGGAGGTGTAAGCCTCTAATCCCAGCATTCAGGAGGCTGAGGCAGGAGGATTGTTGTGAGTTCGAGACCAGTCTGAGCTACAAAGTGAGTTTAAGGCTAGCCTGAACCACATAGTGAGACCCTGTCTCAAAAAGACAAAAAAAAAAAAATAAAAAGCACTGGAGAGCCAGGACTACCACTGCCCTCCACACGCCCTCTGTTCCCAGTAAATATCTCCAGACCAGACCATTTCAGGCAGCAACAGGCTTCTGGACAGAGGGGCTGGTGGGCTCTGAAGATAACTTGAACTTCAGGGAAGCCAATTCCTGTTATGGCCACACCCAAAGGTTTGCCTAGGGGCCACAGGAAGCAGAGGAGTCAGCAGGCACTTTGCTCCTCTAACGTAAGATCACTGGAGTGAATTTAAGTTGTAAAACCAAGTTGGGTTGTGGTGACACACACCTGTGATCCCAGCACTCTAGTAAGATGAGGCAGGAGGCTGGCAAGTTCTAGCACAGGAGCTTGGTGAGTTAATGAAATACTGTTTCAAACTAAAGAATAATTAAAAAGGGCTAGGGATGAAGCTCAATGCAAAGACCCTGGGTTCAATGTTCAGTACCATCACCACACACACAAAAAAGGAACATTCTTTGCTCACCTTGGTGAGGCTTGGGCCTCCGGGAAGACAAGCCCTCCCTCTAGGTCTTCGATCTCAATGTCCTGGGCCCAGAGAAAGCTGCTGCTGCAACCCAGACATCTGCTACCTGTGAATCCCAGCTCTGCTATTAGGAGACCTTTAGGAAGGCATTGGTAGCCCAGACTGCAAACTGTCTCCCCAAGGCAAGGTGGTTCGCAGGTTCTGCCAGGAGAAGGGCTTTGTTGTCCCCACAGACAACAGACACCCTGCTTATGAAGGAAGAAGCCCAAAGAGGGATCTGCTGCTTCTCAGTCCCTGGACCAAAGTCCACCCCACAACTAGACTTGGAAAGAGAACAGGAGGGGCTGTGCTGTAGCCAAGCACCACCAGTGGGGACGTGGGTGGGGGGCGCACTTACCCAGCATTCCAGCTGCTATGCAGTCAAATCCCAGTGGCATAACAACACTTCCTGTGGGGCAGGGTGGCTCTAGGGGCAGCTGTGGGCTCCTTCCTAGGGCAAGAGGCCCTTTTCCAGTGGTGAGATCCCTACCTGGCTTCTAGACCAGGCTCAGTGCTGAGCTCTAGATGCTTATCTTCATGTCCACCTTTCCTTGTCACAGAGGTGTAGCTCAGGAGGACCTGGCACTAGCTCAAGAGACAGGCCTGATGGCTTCCCTCCTATTGCTGACTAGGGCGCTGAGGCCTCATCAAACCCTGAGCATCCCCCAGCCTCAGGCTGCTGCTTCCCTGTACAGATATGGTTCCACTGGGCTCTGCCTGGTGAGGGGGCAGCAGAGGGCTCTTGGAGACTCACCCCAGTGGCTCTGTCACTGCACTGTGTGACCCTGGAGCAATGACAAAAATCATGGCCTTTGGGGTACTGGCATGGACAAAGTAAGAACCAAAGGGCTAAAAAGTCCTACATACTAAGAGCCTAGGACATAAGGAATGATCATAAATACAATCTAAAAATGAAGTGGGGATAGGGCCTGACTCAGTGTCACACAACTGTTGTCCCAGCTACTCAGAAGGCTCAGGTAGGCCAGGTATGATAGCACACGCCTGTGATCCCAGCACTTGGGAGGCTGAGGCAGGAGACTGCCATGAGTTTAAGCCCAGCCATATAATGAACTCAATGTCAACCTGAACTATGTAGTGAAACACTGTCTCAAAAAAAGGCTAAGGCAGAAAGATCAAAACTTTGAGGTCAACCTGAGGAACATAGTGAAAATCCATCAAAAATAAATAAATATAACACAGCAAGTCCCAGGTTTGAACATAATGGGGCTGCCCAACATCGCCTGTTCTGAGCTTTGGTGGCTGTGTCAGGAGGACAATCCCCCACCCCCAGCACTCCAGTGATAATCCAGGACTCAGGTGTGGCAACACTCCAAAGATGAGAGGTAGGACAAAGGGCAGCATACCCTTCCAGACCCCCAGCTGTGGCCCTGACAAGCAGAAAGTGGGGTTTCAGAGAAGCCATCACCACAGCCTCTCCCTGGCTGGCCCCTCAGCTCATACAGACCCTGGCCGCCAGCAGCAGATTTCCTAATAGAAGCCAGGTGTGGGCCAGATGCCCTGGGAGGAAGTGGGGGGCAGGGCTGGGTGGAGGGCGGCATTCCTTTCAGACTCACTGCCCCCACACGAGGAGGGGGAGAGCGCCCATGCTCTTCCCTTACTGAAGCCCCTTCAGGGGACTCCCCAGACTCAAATCCTCCCTCACTCTTTAAGAGCACAGAGCCACTTGGCTGGAAGCCACTTCTCCACCTCAGCCTCACCACAACCCACTCCTGCTAGAGGAGAGAGGGGGAGGAAAGCTGGAAGGAATGAAAGGAAAAGGAAACACTCCCAGGAGCTGGCCCAACACAGTATCCAGTCAAGTAGGAGTCAGGTACCGGTGAATGACCCTAGCCTGGGCTCTGCACAGAGAGGGCTCAGAACTTATATCTGTCTGTCTGTCTCTGTCTCTGTCTCTCTTTTCTTTTGTTTTTGGAACAGGGACTTGCTATATGGTTTAGGCTGACCTTGAATTGATATAGCCCGGCTGTCCTCAAACACACAGCAAACCTCCTGCTTCAGCTTCTGAGTACTGAGATTACAAGAGCATGCCACCATGCCTGGCCTTCTCTCCTTGTAAACCAAGGCTTGAAATTCAAGTCAGTCAAAGAAAGCTACCAAGTGACTCTTAGCATTGGTCCTCATACCACCTGAGACTCAAATGCCCACAGGCCCAGGGGGCAAGCAACCAGGACACATGGCCACTGTATGGCCAAATTGCTCTGCCAGGCTCTGTTCACCTGTCCAGCTTAACAGAGCAGAGCTGACTTTTCCTTCCTGGCCAAAAAGCTGCAATTTGCCACATGCCTCAGCTTCTTCAAAGTTCTAGGGGGTTTTGTTTTGTTTTTTTTGAGACAGGGTCTCCCTCTGTGTATCAAACTTCAAGCTGGTTTTAAGCTCTTTATGTAGCCGAAAGTTGGCCTCAAATTCACAGTGATCCCCTTAACTCAGCCTCTTGTGTGCTAAGATTATAGGTGTGTGCCACCATGTGAAGTGAGAAAGTTCTGAGAAGCATAAATTCATTCCTCTCACTTCCTGCTTAAAACTCTTTGGTGACTTCATTGATATGGCCTGCTTTCCCATATAGCCCTTGGTGGAATCCTAGGACAATCTCAACTCACCTCAGGCCATCTGAATGTATCACCCTGACAAAAGCCAGGCCTCAGCTCCAAGGCCAGTTGCTCTGGGAAGCACTAAACCCCAAATAGGAGCCCCTAGCAGTAATCAGGACAAGGCCTGTGTGTCTGGCTCACTGGCTGCTGCCCTTAAAGGTCTTTGTTAGAATAACAAATGGCTCCCTGAGGCTCCACATTTGCTGCATGAACCCAGGTCCCAAACACTTGGAATTCAAATGGCCACATGGACCCTGTACAGATATAAAACACTACTGTTTCAGGTCCTATGGGCCTGGCAGACCCTTGCCAGCCCAGGGTTCTCTGAGGCACGGGCAAGGATGAAGTAGGGTTGTTTGGATGTTTTGAAGCTGGCCTCTGCACCAGGGACAGGGCACGGGGGTGAGGGTCTCAAGGGAGTAGGAACCTGGAATCTCAAATTACCTTTTTGAAGTCACAGATACCTCACCAACTGCTTGTGGGCAGCTTGGCTACCCCCTACCCTGTGATCAAAGCCAGACCCTGCCAGGACCCAGCATGATCTTTCCAGAAGGAGACTCTAGCAGCAGCCTGAACTTGCCCTTCCCCACAACTCCCTCTGTGTCCTCACAGTTCATGGAGGCTCCACTTGCCCACTACTCGTACAACTCACCTGAGAGGCCTCAGGCTTTGCTCTGGGGTCAAAGATCCGCAGCTGCTTATCCTGGAAAATTGGGGAGGAAAAACAGAGCATGAAGTTAGAGTCAAAAGACCCCTGAGCCTGTTTCCCATCCCAGTTTCCCATCAGCCCCATACCCCAATACACAGGGCTGGCATTGCACTCCAGGAGGTATCTCCCCACTCCAGGTCCTGCTTCCTCCTCCTTATGCAGGGGCAGGTCCCTTCCTGCCCAGGCATCTAGAAAAGCACATGCAGAACCAACAGGCTGCCTTCCTGAACACCTATTATGAGCCAGGCACATTACACACACAACGTTCCCTCAGCTTTCAAAAAACCTTAAGGAAGGATATCATTACCATGACCCCTTTGCAAGCACAGAAATGGAGGTTCAGAACCAAACTTGAAGCTACAGGCTACTTCATGTGTGTCTAGGCTGGTGCTAAGTCTAGCCTGGCTCATGAGATGCCATCAGTTCTCTACTTAAAGAACTTTTAACCAGAAAGATGAGCTAATACTTCCTAACCTTCCACTCAGCTCAATTATACATCCATATTAGCCAAGGGCAAGGACAGATCAAAAAGAGACAGGAAAAAACACTACTAAAATAAATGCCCATACCTCACTTAGGTCCTTATTTCTATGGTCAGAGAGAGAGAGAGAGAGAGAGAGAGAGAGAGAGAGAGAGAGAGAGAGAGAGAGAGAACATTTATACAAGAACACTTACATAAAGTACTGAGGCACAGGAACTGGGGCTATGGCTCAGCAGTACAGCACTTGCCTGGCATGCATAAAGCCCTGGGTTTGAACCCCAGCACCACATACACACAAAGCCAGGCATGGTGGTAAATGTAATCTCACCACTTAGGAAGCTGAGACAAGGAACATCACTGCAAGCTGTAAACCAGCCTGGGTTCTGTAGTTATGTAGTGAAACTCTGACTGGCAAGCAAGTGGAGGAGGAAGAGGAAGAGAAGTAGGAGAAGAAGGAAAAGGAGAAGGGAGGAAGGAGGAGGAAGAGGAGGAGGAGGAAGAGGAAAAGGGAGAAGCAGCAGAAGCAGCAGCAGAAGCAGCAGCAGCACCACTACCACCACCACCACCAGGATAGAGTCTGTATCTATTATTTATGGGATTGGTCAAAATTGTTAAGTGAAAAAAAGAAGTTGTAGAGTAACACAGCACACTGTGGTTTCACTGTGATCAAACTAAACAAAAAAGAGCCTTCCAGGTATGACCCTGGTTCAGGAACTCTACTGGCTCATTGTTATTTTATTTTTTGTTTTTTAGAGACAAGATCTTACTATGTAGTGCAGGCTGATCTTGAACCCACTATGTAGGCCAGGCTGGCCTCACTAAAGCGATCCTTCTGCCTCAGCCTCCCAGGAGCTGGGATCACAGGTGTGTGCCACCATGCCCATCTCACCATTTTCTTTTATGTACATTAGCACAGCTCTACTTCATTTTAATCACAGGTTCTTATTTTCATATTTAAAAAAAAAAAGTTATAAAAGTTGCTGAAGTATGGCAACTGAAATCACAACCTTGCACTTGCCAGGCAGGCACTATGCCTGTAAGCTATATACACTCGGCTCTTGTATTAGTTGATACATTGTGTCAATTTGGCTGAATCAGTTCCATAGTCCTCAGCATGGAGGCCCAATCCTGAGCCCAAGAACTAAGGAAGGCTTCCTACACCCTGCTGCTCCACCGCTTCCCTTGGGAAGTCCCAGACGAGCTTGACCTTCCAAGCCACACCATTTTGGAGGAGCTCTGATCTTTGCCCTGGAGCGCCAGTCTTCGGTCTTCACAGTCAGCATTGAAGGGAGAGAGAGGCTTGATGGATGCTGCAGCTGTTGCTCCTCCTCTACTCTTGTTTTCTACTGCCATGAACTGCTGTCATTTGCCTTGAAGCCAGCAGAATATGGACTGAACCCTGCCTGCAGTAACTGTGAGCTAAATAAACCTTTCCTTCCTTCATTTTGAGTGTTCGGTATTTGTCCCAGCAATGAGTAAAAAGTAACTAAGACAGAATTTGGTACCAGGAGTGGAGCTGTTGTTGTGGCTATCCCTGACAATGTGGATTACAAGCTTTTGGGAATGGCTTATGGGAGGAAATAGGAAAAGTTTAGAGATATAGCCTACAAGCAAAGTGCTGAAATAGCTTTGGCTGTTCTGTGCTGATAGGAAGCCTGATTGCAAAGACCAGGCTGGGGAGGTTTCTGCTGGGAAGAAAGACAGCATTGGTTGTTGGACTGCAGATGACTTGTGTTATGGCTTGGCAGAAGGTTTGTCTGCATTTTTCTCTGTCCAGAGACTTTGCCTGAGACTAAGATTAAGCACAGTGGACTAATTAATCTTGAAAAAGCAATTTCAAAGCAGCCATATATTGGGGCAGTGGCATGGCTGCTGTTGGAGGCATTTAGCCAGATTTATGTTAAGAATGAAGAGCAAAGAGCCTAAAAGGGTGATTTAAAATGTTGTGAATTTGGCCAGAAAGAAAGAGCCAGGAAGGCTGTGGACTGTGAGGACAGAGCTGAGAGGATTTCCACTGCTGAGAAGGAACAGGAGAGTAGAGAAGATGTTCTGAGGACATCACAGGAGGTGGCAGGTTCTTGCCTTCTGCAGCCTCAGAATTGCAAGGGTGAGGGACTTTGCTCTGGGGAAAAAGCCACAGAGCCCCATGTTCCAGAATGGAGGAGGTGGCCACATCAGGTTCCAGAATGGAGGTGGTGGCCACATCAGATTGCAGAATGGCACTGGCATAGAAACTTTGTTTCTTGGAATCAGGATCAGAGTGCTCAGCAATCCAGACACTCAACTCCAGCCAAGGGAGAAGAAACCCTGGCTACTGCTCCAGCTGGCCACAGCCCTTGGAATCATCCACATGGCTTTGGTTGTAGGCACATGCAGAATGCAAGTGTTCTGAGTTTCAGAAGGCTTCCACCCAGATTTCAGAAGAAGGCCTAGCAGGCCAGGCAGCGTGCCCCTGAGAGGGTAGTGTGTGAAGCTATGAACAAGAAGTCTATTCAGTGGAAATCTTAGAAGTTTGAAAAAGCCAGGAATATGGATGGTCTAAGAAAAGCTGCAAAAAGGGAGCAAAGCAGGCCTGAGAAAAAAGCCATAGGAGCTACCAGCAAGAGTGCCACAGGGGTGGAGCCACATAAGGCTTTTGGAGCTCACAACTCATTACAGGGTGCTTTAGGTGGTCCACAGGGAACTACAGGGCTTAACATTTGCCCTTCTGGACTTCAGGCTTGTTTTGGTCCCAACTGTTTGTATCCTGCTGTGTATCCCTTTTGGAATGGTAATGCTTATCTTGTGCCTTTGCATGTTGGAAGTGTTTAACTTTTCATTTGTAGAGGGGCTCACAGCTAAGAGTTTGCCTTAGAGGTCTTGAAAGCTTGGGTCTTAGACTTTTCAGTGTTGTTGAAACTGTTAGGACTTTGGCAGCTCTTAGAGATGGACTAAAATGTCTTTTGCATAAATGGATATGCATGAGTCTTTGGAGGGCCATGGGTAACATGACATGGTTCTAATGTTATACAAGGTTCAAGTTGTAAAATGTTTAAACATGCCTATGTACCTGGAAATTGGCTTAAATAAAAGTATGTCTAGTTGCCAAGTTGACAAGGGGTGGATTGTGTTAGTTGATGGTTGAATCAGTTCTGGAGTTCTCAGCATGGGGGCCCAGCCCTGCAGGTGGGCAGGGCCCAGGAATTGAGAAAGCCTCATGTGCCCTGCTCTGCTTCCCTTGGGAAGTCCCAGTCTTCAGAGGAGCTTTAACCTTCCCAGCCACACCACTTTGCAGGAGCTCAGATCTTTGCCCCTGGTCTTCCCAGTTGGCATAGAAGGAAGAGAAAGGCTTAATGAACACCGCAGCTGCTGCTCCTCCTCTGCTCTTCATTATTTTCTGCTGCCATGCACTGCTGTTATTTATTTGCCTTGGAGACAGCAGAATATGGACTGAACCCTGCAGTAACTGTGAGCTAAATAAACCTTTCCTTCTTTCATTTTGAGTGTCCAGTATTTATCCTAGCAACAAATATAAAGTAACTAAGACAGCTGTACAATTTGTTTTATTCTTTTGTTTTTGGTCTTTTTGAGACAGGGTTTTGCTAGTTCAGGATGGCCTTGAGCTCATTTTGTAGCCCAGGCTGGCCTCGAACTCACAGTGATCCTCCTGTATCAGCCTCCCAAGTGCCAGGATTACAGGCATGCATCACCACACCTGGTCTACAATTTTAATTAGCACCAAAAAACTGAAAAGCTCGGTTATAAAACAAAATTTGAAGGGCCAGCCAAATGGCTCAGTGGATTAAAGCACTTATAAGCAGGCACAAGGACCAGGGGTTTGATCCCCAGGCCTACCATGTGGGCCCCGCTCCCAAGAGCATGCTGAGACAGCAATTGAGACTGGGCGTGGTAGCTTGCACCTATAATCCAACTCTTGGGAGGCTGTAAAAGGTGGATCACTATGAGTCTGATCTAGTAGTGAGACCCTGAATAACCTGTAGACACTTCCCTAAAATACAAAAAAAAAAAAACTATACCAACAAAATATGAGAAAAACTATACAAAACTCTTGATGAAAGAAATGAAGAGATCTAAATAAATGGATAAATATTCCATATCCATAGATGTCTTTCTTTCTTTCTTTTTTTGCAGTACCAGGGATTGAACTCAGGACCCCGTGCTTGCCAGGCAAGCACTTATTCTACTGAGCTATCTCCCTGGGTCCCATCCATAGATTTCTGATATATCATTTCTCTCTAATTTGATCTATACACTCCACACAATCCTAATCAAAATTCTAGCACATAATTTTGTGAATATTGATAAACTGATCCTATAATTTCTATGAAGAAGTAAAAGACTCAGAGTAATCAATACAATACGCAAGAGGACTGATACTATCCAACTTTACTAAAAAGCTACCAAATTCTAGGTGTTGATACTAGTAAACTAATAGACAAAAAGATCAACAGACTGGAGTAGGGAGCCCACAAAGTACTCTCATGAATACAGTCAACTGACCCTTGACAAAGAAATACAGGCAATACAATGGAGAAAAGTCATCTTTTCAACAAATAGTCCTGCAGCAACTGGACATCCACAAAGACTTAAATATGAAACAAAACTTCAGAGGATAACATGGGAGAAAACCTGGGTGACCTTAAGTTTGGTCACCAAAAGCATGATCCATGACAGAAAAAAAATGGTAAGCCGAATTTCATTAGAATTGAAAGGGCTGGTCAAATAGGTCAGCAGATTAAAGCGCCTACAAGTAAGCACAGGGGCTGGAAGTTCGATCCCTGGGCCTGTCATGCCGGCCCCACCCCCAGGGTACGCTGAGATAGCAATTGAGACTGGGCATGGTGGCACGCGCCTACAATCCCAGCACTTGGGAGGCTATAAACAGGTGGATCATTACAAGTCTGATCTGCATAGTGAGACCCTGAACACCCTGTAGACTCTTCCCTAAAAATACAACAACAACAACAAAAATTGAATATTTCTAGGCTAGCGACAATGTTGGAGTAGACCTCAGTGACAGAGTGCTTACTGAGCATATGCAAGGCTCTAGGTTTGATCTCCAGCACTGGGAAAAAGAAACTACTTTGTGAAAAACAATGTCAAGCTGGGGTGTGGTAGCACATGCCTATAATCCTAGCACTCAGGAGGCTGAGGCAGGAGAGTCATCTTGAATTTGAAGCCACCCTGGGCTACATAGTGAATTCAAGACCAATTTGAACTACATAGTGAAACACTGTCTCAAAAAGAAAAAAGAAAGAAAACCACTGTCAAGAAAACAAAACATCATGTAATATACATTAATAGAATCAAGGACAAAAGCCATGTGATAATCTCAATAGATGCAGAAAATACATTTGACAAAGTTCAACACACATGACAAAAGCCCTACAGAAGGAAACCTACTTGGAACTCCTCCTGTCTCTCAAAACTATTTTTATTGCCAAATAAACCTTTCTTTAAAATAAATAAATCCTATAAAAATGGTACTAGGAAATCTTTAAAAGCCAGCTATGACAAAACAACAGTCAACATCATAGTAACTGGACAATTACTGAAACCTTTCACTCTAAAATCAGACATAAGACAAGGATCTCCACTGTTACCAGTTCTGCTAAATATAGTTCTGGAAACAGTATCTAGAGCAATTAAACCAGAGAAAGAAAGAAAAGGAACAAGGATAGAAAAGAAAAAGTAGGAGTTAAATTATCATCACTCACAAATGACATGATAGTCTACATAAAGACCCCCAAAACTCTACCAAAAGACTTCTAGATTTAAGAATCAAATGAGTAGCATAGTTGAATACAAAGTCAACACTCAAAAATCAATAGCATTCCTATACACAACAGAAAAACTAGGGCAACAACCTTTTCACAATAGCATCAAAAAAGAAAGGAAGGAAGGAAGGAAGCTAAAGAAAAGACAGACAGGTTTAGGATCACTCTAATAAAGGAAGTGAAAAATCTTTCTTTCTTTATTTATTTATTGTCTTTTTAAGACAGGGTCTCACTATGCAGTTTAGGCTGGCCTTAAACTCACTTTGTAGCTCAGGCTGGTCTTGAACTCACAACAATCCTCCTGCCTCAGCCTCCCGAGTGCTGGGATTACAGGCATGCGCCACCACACTCGGCTTGAAAAATCTTTATCTTGAAAACTACAATACTCTGAAAAAAGATATTGAAGAAGATATCAGAAAATAACAAGACATATCCTTTTTTAAAAAATGTATTTAGTACAAGGTCTATAGGGTCTCACTACACAGATCAGACTCATAGTGATCCCTGTTTTCAGCCTCCCAAGTGCTGGGATTACAGGCGCACACCACCCTGCCCAAGCTCAACCGCTGTCTCAGAGCACCCTGGGTGGGGCCTGCACAGAACTGAACCCTATCCTGTTCTTTTATAGGCAGAACCAGTAAAGTGAAAAGGCCTTACTTCCAAAAATGTTACACCAATTTAATCCAGTCCTGATCAAAATACCAAGAGCATGCTTCATAGAACTAGAAAACACAATCCTAAAATTCACATAGAACCAGAAGAGACCCAAAATAGCAAAAGCAATTTTGAGCAACAAGGGCAAGGCAGGGAGCACCACAATGCCCAATTTCAAGTTATACTACAAAGCTACTATAATAAAAATGGCATGGTACTGTCAAAAAAAATTTTAAAAGGCCCACGATCAATGAAATAGAAGATACAAAAACAACTTTGAGTACATTCAGCTACCTTATTCCTGATAGAGGAGCCAAATAACTTCACTGGAAGATAACCTCTTTAATAAATGGAAATTTGTAATAGCTAAATCTTAGAAACAGTCCAAGTGTCCATCAAGCCATGAATGGATAAACAAGGTGTGAATTTTTTCTACACTGAGTACTTCTCTGTCATAAAGAAGGATGAGTTTGAAACATTTCTAGCAAAATGGATGCACCTTGAGACCATGCTCTTAAGTGAGATAAATCAGACACACCTGTTTTAATACTGCATTATTTCTTTTTCTTTTTTTTTTTAATACTGCATTATTTCTCTGGTGTGAGAAACCAAAAGTGTAAACAAGGACCAAACTGTATAATAGATATTGGGAAATAAGAAAATATTCAAATGAGAAGGGGAACAAGGGAGAGAAAAGGATAAGGAAAGAAGGGATAAGGGAAAAAATGAAGGAAAAATGGAAGTAAAATGTTATAAATAAGGAGAAAGAGAGGGATTAATGAGATGGAAGGAGAAGGAGAAAAAAAGAAGAAGCAAAATGTATTAATGCTGGGCTGATGGTACACATCTAAAATCCCAGCACTTGGGAGGTCAAGGCAGGAGGATTGTTGCAAGATTGAGAAAAGCTTGGGCTACAAAGTGAACTCAAGGCCAGCCTAAACTGCACTTCCAGACTTTGTCTTAAGGAAACATAAATGAATGAATGAATAAAATATATCACATACAAGTACAAATTCTCTGGTGAATGTGAATGCCATCATTTATATATCTAAAATGTACCAGTAAAATAACATACCTCCAAAAATGGTGCTGGAAAGACTGTCTTTCCACATGCCAAAGATTGAACTTAGACCCATACCTGTCACCACGCACTAAACTAAAATTGAAGTAGACCAACAATCTCAATATTGGAACAGAAATATTGCTGGGCATGGTGATGTATATATGTAATCCCAGTACTTCAGAGGCTAGAGCAGGAGTATCACCAGGAGTTTAAGGCCTAAACCCTGTCTTAAAAACAATGACATCAGAAACAATTTGCTGGAAGACAGAATAGGTAAAACTCTTAAATATCTTCACTGATGTAGGCAAAGACTTTATGAAAAAAATTCCAATTGCACATGAAATATTAAAAAGAATCAACAACTGGAATCACATCAAATTAAAAGGCTATTGTACAACAAAAGAAACAACAAGAAGACTGAAGAGAACCCTAAAATGGGAAAAAATTTTTATCAACTACTCAGACAAAGGACTAATATCTAGAATATATAAAGAATTTAAATCAGACCCCCAAATTTAAAGATCAAATCTGAAAATGGGCATCTGAAATGAATATACACTTTTTAGGTGAGGAAGTGGAAATGGTAAGTAAATATATGAAAAAATATCCAGCATCACTGACTGTTCATGAAAAGCAAATTAACACAACACTGAGATTCCATCTGACTGCAGAAAGAGTATCAATTTTCGAGAATCATACTGGCAGGGCTGTGGAGAAAAAGGAACCCTGTTCCACTGTTGGTGGGAGTGTAGACTGGTGCAACCACAGTGGACCAGTCCATCAGTATGGAGATTCTTCAAAAAACTACAATTAGAGTTTCCATTTGACTCAGTTATCTCCCTCCTAGGTTATCTTCCTACAAGAGTTAAGAGCACCATACCACAGTAATATACACATATCTTTGTTTATGGCAACACAATTTGTAATAGCCAGATCTTGGAAATGGCCATATGCCCATGAACAGATAGATGGATAAAGAAAATGTGATATTTACATACAATGGAGTACTACTCTGTTATAAACTAGAGTCACCTGTAGGTAAATGGATGTACGTCAAGATAAGAAGACACACAAGTTTATAAAAATGAAAAGGCAAACCAAAAGCTAGGAAAAATATTTGCCAACCACCTATCTTACAAAGGATTAATATCCACAATGTACAAAGAATGCTTAAACTCTACAATAAGAAAATGACCTACCCAATTTAAGAATGGACAACAAGCTCGGTGTGATGGCAAATGACTGTAACACAGCACTTAGGAAGATTGCTGTGAGTTTGAGACCAGCCTGGGCCACATAGTTGAAAGCCAGCCTGAACTACAAATAAAAAAAAAAAAAAAAGAAAAGAAAAAGAAACAAACAAACCCAAAGAGATACCTCAACAGATACACAGATGAAACATGACATACAAACAGGAACATTAGTTTTCTAATGAGTTCAGCATCACCTCATTAGAAAACTAAATTACAACAACAATCTGACAGCACCACACCTATCAGAATGGCTAAAAATCCATAAAACAATACTAAATGCTGGCAAGCATTTGAATGAAACAACAAGAATTCTTATTCCTTTTTTTTTTTTAGGATTTTTATTCCTGACTGATACAAATGCAAAATGGTACAGCCACTTTGCAAATTCTTTTAAGAAAGGCTATACTTTCAGGGATCATTTCTATAGTATGAAAATTCTTTTAACATATATTCTAAAATTTGTGCTCTTAGTATTTACCAAAATGTTTTAAAAACCATGTTCACAGCTAAGCATGTTTATAATCTCAGCACTCTGAAAACTTGAGGTAGAAGGATTACAAATTCAAGTCTAACCTGGGCAATTCAGTGACTTAAGGAAACTTTACTGCAAAATACAAAATGAAATGGGGATATAGCTCAATGTGAAAGCCCCAGGTTCAATTCCCAGTACTCTGAACAGAACACATGTCCACATAAATGGTTATACAAGTCCTTATTTATAATTTCAGAAAGTGGAAGCAACCAAGATATTGTTCAATAAGTAATTGAACAAACTATAGTAATATATACACTAGATATTATTCTGTGATAAAAAAGCTAAGACTATAAATCATAAAGCTCTTAAAAGAAAAGCCCTGAATTTGATCCCTAGTACCACCAAAATAAAAATAAAAAAAAAAACTCTTAAAAGAAAATATGTAGAAAAAAAAGAAGAAAAAAAAAGAAAGAATGAACACAGTAAAGACTTTGCATGAGTGGCAATGATTTCTTAGACATGACACCAAAGGCAGGGGAAACAGAAAGCAAAAAACAAATGCAGGTGGAGGATTATCTAAAAATATTTTTACCATCAGTAGAGTGAAAAACAATGTACAGAATGGAAGAAAACATTTCTAAATCCTATGTTTTATAAGGGGTTAATGGTTAATATCAAGAATACATAAAGAAGCTGGGCATGGTGGCGCAGGCCTATAATCCCAGTACTCAGGAGGCTGAGGCAGGAGGATTGTTGTGAGTTTGAGACCAGCCTGAGCTACAAAGTAAGCTTAAGGCCAGGCTGAACTGTATAGTGAGACCCTGTCTCAAAAAGAAAAAAAAAAAAAAAAAACATATAAAAGAACTTGTACAACTCAACAATGACAAAAATCAAGTAACCTGACCTAAAAATAAAAAATTGGGGGGGGGCAAGGATATATAGCTCAGTGGTATAAGCACCTGTCTAGCAAGTTCAAGGTTCCAAATTCAATCCCTGGTACTACAAAAGAAAGAAAAAAAATTGGGGAAAGGGCTTGAACAGACATTTCTCAAAAGACATGTAATTGGCTAGCAAGCACATTAAAAGATGCTCACTATTATTAGTCATCTGAAAAATGCAAATCAAAATCAGCTGAGTGTGGCAGTGTATGACTATAATCGCAGCACTCAGGAGGCTGAGGCAGGAGGGTCACTGGAAGTTTGAGGTCAGTCTGGGCTACATAGGGAGACCCTATCTCAAAAACAAAACAGAACAAAACAATAACTACATATCACTTCACACTCATGAGGATGGCTGCTGTTACAGAAACAAAAATAGTTTTGGTAAACATGAAGTTGGAACCCTCATACACTGTTGGTGGAATTGTAAAATGGTGCATCTCCTATGGAAAACAGTATGACACATCCTAAAATAAATAAATAAATAAAAACCAGACTTCTAGGGATGGCAAGATAGCTGAACTAAGCACCTCCTTAGACAAGCCCAGGGACCAGGGTTCAGTCCCCAATAAAACATGTCATGCTGTCTGCACCCCCATGCTCACTGAGCTGGTAACAAGAGTCTGGGCATGGCGGCACAGGCCTGTAATCCCAGGACTGAGGAGGCTGAAACCAGGAGGATCACTATGAGTATGAGTCCAACTGTGTAGTGAGACCCTGGACAAAATACATTAAAAAAAAAAAAAAAACAGACTTCCAACCACTTCATTTTTGGGTATACATGCAAAAGAACAGAAAGCAGCATCAGAAAGATATTTTCTAGGCATAGTGACACATGCCTGTAATACCAGCACTCAGGAGGCACAAGCAGGAGGATTGTTGGGAGTTTGAGACCAGCCTGGGCTACAAAGTGAGCTAAAGGCCAGCCTGAACTGCATAGCAAGGCCTTGTGTCAAAAAGATAAAAAGAAATAGATATTTATACATCTGTCTTCAGAGTAGCACAAATCACAACAGCCAAGAGGTGGAAGCAACCCAAGCCAAGCCCCTGATGATGGATGAGAAGCAGAGAGCATGGTTTATACAGACTCTTGCTTAATGACTGAGTGCAGGTCCTGCAATAAGGTTGTTAACTGAATCGGTTGCTGAATGAGGAATTATATATGGTATCGATATTACAATACTTAGAAGAAATAGTCAAAGGAAATTCTAACTTAGTGACTGCTTTTATTTGCATAACTCTTACATGTATTAGTGTAATGTATAATAGACCATAAAACTAATATGAAGGCCCTGAGTTCATAAAACTACAGATCTGTACTGTACAGTCAGTGAAAACTACAGTACTGTATAAACAAGGTGTACCATACAAAAGAAAGACATAAAGACTCTATATAAACAAGAAAGGTACCAAAAAAAAGACAGATCGTAAATCCAAGCAGTGGACTGTAAGTCTGAACAGTTGTTAAACAGGTTTTTAAATGAGGAACACTTCTAAATACAATAGAATACTATGTGGCCTTAAAATAGAAAGAAATCCAATCACATGTTAACATATGGGTGAATGTAAAGACTTAGCAATTCACTATGCTAAGAGACAAAAGCCAGTAGCTAGGCACAGTGCTACACAGAGGTT